>CM052551.1:43523069-43561556 GCA_028533065.1 Trachops cirrhosus | reverse complement strand
GTTTGAGGTCTGCGCTATTACAAAAGTTGTGGGTTTTTCCATTTTCCCGGTAAAAAATGCCTTTTTACAAAAAAACACATCTGCTTGGACCAAGGAGGCCTCTCTGGGGGACCAGTGACCACCTGATTGAATATTAATGATACAAAACACAGCAAAGGCAGAGAAAAATGTTTGTTGCTGCTAATCCATAAAGCTAACGGTGCCCAGTCAAAAACTATAAAGGGGCGTTTTGGGGAAACTTTGTTCCCTAGGGAGAAACTGGAAAAAGTAAGTAACTCAGAAACGTGCACAAATTTTACAGCCAAACGCCTCTGAGGCTTCTCTGCTGAGCCCGAAGTCTCCGGCCCACTGGGCGTGTAGGGGATGGCAGGTCCCCCGGCCCCGAGGACAGAAGTCACTCCAGAAAAATATTTCAGGGGAGAAAGAACAGAGACACAGCCATTGAATCATTGCAAATCATTAGGTACGAATGGTAGCATTAACGTTTATGCAATAAAAAACCAGCATTATAACAATTCAGGCACCTCGCCACCTTCCCAGACAGGACGCCCCCTTTTCTCCCCAACTCTATTACCAGTAACTTCATAGCCATTTAAAAATGCAAATCAGCCTTTACCAAGATCTGCCGAAGAGCAACCTACATCAAATTTCTGACGAACAGACGACAGCTTCTTCCTCCCCTTCGGCTTCCCGGGCTTGGCGGCAGGGGTCCCCGGCCAGGGCAGAGAGCCAGCCCCCTCTGGGGGACAGAAGACAAGCGTGAGAGAAAACGCAGGCAGCCGGTCACCCCTACGTCTTTTTCATCTGGGGCTATAAAAAGTGTGGCATGCTCGAGTAATGTAAGTAAATAACAGATAAATTCCGATCTCCCCTACTTCTCCAACAAAGTCCATTCCCTCCAGTTCGCCCTAGCTGTAAGCAAAGCGGCTCTTTCCGGAACACAGGTCTGTGGTCCGCGCATCCTGGCTCAAGATGGTGAACCGGGCGCACTGCCCTCCTCTGTCCTCAGGACCCTGCTAGAGATGACGGCAGGGACAGTGCGGGGCGGACTAGACGGGCCCTCTGCATATTTCCAGGATATTTATAGGGCTGAGTAGGTGCCGACAGAGTAGACACGAGCCGGCCTCGACCCGGGCTGGAGAACCGACAAATGGGTCTAGTGGAGGCTGGCCCGGGAGGCGAAGGAGCCCACCCGCGCAGGAGAGACCCAGGGGGACATGGATTCGGAGAAGGTGAGTGCCGAGGGCACAGGGAGGGCTCTGTAAACACGCCCCTTCTCCCCACCGAGGACGGGCTCAGCACGAAGCAGACAGACGGGCAGGGTGGCCTGTCCAGCAGCCACTGACCCGGCGGGCCGTCTGCGACCTCGGGCACCCCGCTGGCCGGAGGCCAGGCCTGCTCGCTGCCACCCGCACACGCGTGGACTGTGGTTAAAGCGACCACGTGCTGGGTCTCACTGAGGTGGCTGGGCTTCCCACTGGCTTCCAAAGAGCCCCAGTTTAACAGCTGTCCTCTTGCCACCCCGCAAGGAGAATGTCACTCTTCACCGTGAACCCCAAGACTTCTGACAATAATCTGGAGCACCTTCAGAAAGACCAAGCTAAGCAAGCGAAAATAGAGGTCCCAGAGATAAAGAACCTGGACCACATAGGGGACTCGAACTGTTTCTAGCTGCCGTCCTCGGATGGCGGAGAAGACACGCACGGATAAAACGAAAGGAGTTCTGTGGGAGCCGAAGGGAAGGACGCAGGGGACAGGCTGGCTGAACAGCAGAGTCGAGGGAACCTCACACCACAGAGCGGCGAGACAGGGAACCCTGTCTAAAACCACCGCATCGAGACAGTTAAGCACGCGGGGCGGCGAAAGTGGGCTGGCAGCCGTGGGTACGCAAAACACAGGAGCTCATCCTTGTACTGTTATCGATCGACGGCGTTACTTTCCATGGGGACAATCGTCGTCCTGCTTTTGCTCCACCCGGTGTGTGAGCAGCCAGCGAGGACCCAGCAGGACGAAACAACAACGGGAGTGGCTGTCTTTGAGAACAGGTGGAGGGTGGGAGGAAGCTGTTCTTTGTAAGACCCTCTGTACTGCTCTTTTTAACCCTGAACACACAGTTTACTGTTAACAGAGGAAAAAATCAAAGTAATACAAGCTCATTGTAGTTCACTTGAAAAAATACCCCCAAAAATATTTTTAAGAAAACAAGAAAAAAAAAAACACCCATCATCCTAGCAAAATACTGTTTCCATTTAGATGTTCTCAGAACGATGAGATTTTTAAAAAGCACTCCAAGCTCCCCAGTTTTCTCTGTGGGAAGTCAGGTCCTCCCGCCCACCACCGCAGGGGTCTGCGGCACCCAGACCCCTGGGGGAGGCCCGCCAGCCTTAGAGGGTTTCCCACAGAGACCTCCGCCAGAGGGATGGAGCTGGCCCTCAGGGGACGCTGCTGTCCTGTGGCCAGCCACGTGGGCCAGGACCAACGGTGACGGCAGGCGGCAGCTGGGCGCCGGCTGAGAGCCCGCCGGGGGCTTGCTGGACGGAGGGGCCTCCTCGGGTGTTTCCGTTCCTCCGCTCTGTTTTCTCTGGAGTCTGTTCCCTGCTCTACAAAAAGGGGCGTGTCCCGCCCTGGAAAGGTGTTGTGAGGACCAGTGTGACATATGTGGAGTATCCAGTCGCTCAGTAAATATTATTACTAACACCACCTTTCCTGCCCAGCTTAGAGAAGAGAAGAAAACCCACCGGCCACGGTTCTAAGGACAAAGGCCGGCATGTTGCCGGGCAACATTCAGTAATTCCATTTTGAGAAAATCCACTTTGGGTGTTGATGGAGAAACACTGTCAGGTATCAAATGTTTCTTCATGTATTTAAAAATAACCAATAATGACATTCACCAGTATCAAAGGCTTTATTTAAACAAAATCAGCCAGCTTTAAAAAAAAATAGCCCTGTAGGGTGGATAGTACTGTCTCTCTTTTATAAATTAAAGCTAAGACCACCCGATAATTCACTCCTTTCTCTAAACTCAACCTGAACCCAGGTCTCCTGACGCCCGTCAACCAGGGCTTTTATTTCCGGTCTTTTGGGTGTGTGGCACTGCCTCGAAAGTCAGCTCTGCCCCTCGCACTGTCGGCTCCTCCGATCCATTCCAGGGGGACAGAACTCACGGAACCTGACACAGTGGAGCCTGTGCAGTGAGGGTGGGTGCGGGTAGGTGAGGGTGGGTGCGGGTGAGGGACCCACCCACGAGGACATCTGGGAGTGGAGGAACTGGCCCGGGGGACCTTTTCTCAACTCTTTATTATGAAACAGAGGATAGCGGAGAGGGATGACCCAAAATACCAGCGGTTTCTAGATAAACATGGGTTTTCAATAACTGATCATTGGAATCACCATAAACCCTTTTTTTAAAAAAATTCAACTTAATCTACAGCAGGAGGTACTGTGAATCCACTTTTTAACAAGAGCCCAGGATAAGTTTTATCATGGGGCAAGTTTTTAATTGTTTGTTTTTGACAAATGGTTGAAAGGTGGCTTATACCATTTAAGCTCCAAAAAGTCAGGGACCCTTGGGTGGGGGTTTCTGTCTATCTACACCCATTTAGGTCCAAGTGACAGACTGAGCCCCAAGCCTCCTCCCATCTCCTAACAGGCTGCCATCCACGACCTTTTGCTTTCCCTCAATAATCTGCCAAACACACATGCCGAAGCTCTGACCTACCTCCCAGGTGCTAACATCTCACTGGAGAACACACCTGGAAGCCCGGGTTCCCACTCCCTCCACCGACAAACCCCTCCCGACACCCGCTGCCCACCTCGCACTGGCCTCTGCGCCTTCCTCCCTGTGCCCGGCCCTTCCCCACCTCTCAGGACTTCGGGGTCTAAAATCCAGCCGGGCGGGGAGTCAGGACCAAAAGTCAGTGTGAGTTCAGGGAGATGGCCTGCTTTACCGAGGCTCTATAGGAGAACATGTAGGTGCATTTCCTCCGAGCCCTTCAAAGAACCTTGCACTTGCAAACACAAGTGTGTTACCTCTGTAAAAGAATGTGTATCTACATAATAACACTTTCTCGTGTATCTACGTAGTAACATTTTCTCGGAGCCCTTCAAAGAGCACGGTGCTCACTAACACAAGGGCGTTACCGGAAGCTGAAGCCCAGTGCCCCGGGGCTCTGCTGCCTGAGGTCGTGCCATGTTGGCACTGCCTTACCTGGAGCCGACACCAAGATCTGACACCGGGTGAGAATCGCCAGGAGGAACTCGTTGTGAGAATGCACTGGAATAGAAGAGTGCCACGGTCACACACAAAATATTTACGTCACGAGGAGATCACCTGTGTCAGTCCTACTTTTCAGGATGTTGGATTAGCCTGTTCTGCCCCTTTTAATTTTAAATGCCCACATTATATACACCACTAGAACCAAACTTTGGTTTATTTTTTAGGTGAAAAGGCTTTAATTTATTGCAAAACTGGGAAAACTCCAGAACAGTGCAATAATTCCCCAGGTGCTTATTTTACCATTATCCTGCGTGAGAAGTCTGTGAGCCTCAAGGTCAAACTCTTCTTTGCTGATCTTCTGCTTGAACCACAGCTTTAAGTTGGCCCAGTATCTGCGGAGGCAGAAACAGTCAGTACTAGGAACCCCAGGCTTTGCTTCCTTCCCAAGTTCACCTCACGTGTCCGACTCCCCGGGAAGGGCGTCTTACTCTCCCTAGTGTCCGTCTTCTCATCTATCAGATGGGAACAACTGCACCTTGCGCACATCTCTGTAGCGAGGTGTGATGAAACAGTACATTCAGAGCGCTTAAAAGGTGTTCCGTAAGTGTCCGCTACCATTATTCAACCGGAGGGTCTACGTGCCTTCCGAAATTGCCGCCCTTGCTCTCACCCACTGCGCCAGTGCCCACTCCAGCGCAAAGCCGCCTCCTCCAGGAAGCCCTCCTGGGGCGCCGCGCACCTCGCACCGGGCCTGCTCCCGCTCAGTGGGTCCCAGGGATGAAACGTACTTTTCCCGCCCCACCCAGGGAGGAGCCCCGGTCCCCAGGGAGGCAGGGAGGCCTGATCTGCAGCACGACAGGCCCGGGGTCCCGCCCGGCGCAGAGGCCCCGCCACCCGCGACGCCGGGCTGCCCAGGTCCGGGCGGCGGAGGCGTCCTCGGGAGGCCCAAGGCCGGAGAGCCCCGCGCGGAGGCTCGGGCTGCGCCGCCGGCTCTTACTGTTTCACGTTGTCCCCCAGCGCCTCGCTCAGGTTCTTCTTGGCCGCCTCCAGCTCGCTCACAAAGGTCGCCATTGCTCCCAACTCTCGGCCCGACCGCAGATCGCTCCGCCACGGCGCCCAACAACCGAAAAACCAACGCGGCGGCGGCCTGGCGCCGGAGGCCGTGTGCCCGAGGCCCTGCCCGCTCTCCCGCGCCCGCTCCGCCCCGCTCCGCCCCACGACGCTCGGAAGACGTCCGTTTGGTTGTCGGCTCCGCCCGCCTGTCTGAAGGGAAAAGGCGGAGCCAATTCCGCTGTCAGCTCGGCCCCGCCCCGGGCTCTCGTCACGTGACCCCTCAGCGCGGCGGGGCTGCAGCGCCGCCTGCTGGGCTGGCGCGTCCCGCCCTTTCAGTCTGTCACCTGCTTGCAGCTCCGGCTGCGGCGCCGAGTCCGTATCTCACCGGGTTGGGAAGCTCACCCCCGGGGCCAAAAACCGCGGGCTGCATCGATTGTATTCTTTCTCCGCCGTACTTTTCGCGGAGCACTAATCATCTGATACGCCTTTTACTGGCATTATCTTGTTAATGTTGCGCCCCCTCCAACTAGAAAGTAAGTTCCGTGAGGCCAGGACCTGCTGCGGAGCCCGGCGCGGAACACCGTTAGCTGAGCGAGTGAAGTAATTATGAGAAATGGGGGGAATGCACAGAGGATAAAAAGAAAGGAAAAGTGTTTTACCACCTCCCAAACTCTTAACTGAGCTTTCTCCACCACGCCCCATAATTCAGAATCATACCCTATCTTCAGTTGTGAATCTTGGTGGGTTTTTAAACTTAATGTAATAATACGAATATTTTCCTTTGGCATTACATTGTCCTTTTAATCTTAATCTTTTTTTTATCCTCATCCCCGATGACATTTTTTTCTTGCTTTGAGAGAGCAGTGGGGGGAACCTAGCGCTGTGAGAGAGAAACATTATCGGGAATCAAACCCTCGACCTTCGGTTTCCAGGTCAGGGCTCCAACCAATTGAGACACCCCAGCCGGGACTTACTCCTGATTTTAGTGACAGCATAATTAAGGTCGCTTTCAGCGTTTCTCTGTTGGGAGTGACACAGTAATAAACGATGCAGAAAGCCTGTGCACAGATGCTGTGCAAAGGAAAGCCGTCCCAAACGCTTATCTTCGTATGGCTGTTTTACTTTTATATCCCTACAATCTCGGCCCCGGCTGACTGATTCTTCCCAGTCCTGCATTTAATGAAGTCCTGGTGCTCTGGGCAGGATTGGGTGTTGGTGGAGTTGTGAGATGTCTCACTGTGGAGATTGTTTTTATTACTGGTCCTATTAATTAGAAGTTTTATAGAAACACAGTTCTGTTCGTGGGCGGGCCCGGCTTAACCCCGCAGAAGCTGGGCAAGTGCAGCCGGCCCTTGAACAGCGTGGGTTTGAACCGCGTCCCCTGAGTCTCGGATTCTCGTCGGTAAATAACCACAGCTGGCCCCCTGCACCCACGGGGTCGCACGTGTAGATGCAGCCCACCACGGGCGGAAGACAGTATTTTCACGTTCCCAGCCGCCGACTCCCAACCAGGGCTCAGAAGTGCTGTCCTCCGTCTGCAGTGGGCGGGATCCGCGTATCCGAAGGATCGAGGGTGGAGTCAAAGTTCAAACACGGATTTCTGAGCGCACGGGGGGTGAGGGGCCCCAACCCCGTCTTGCTCGAGAGACAGCTGTGCCTCGATCACTCGGGGTGCTACCACAAAGCACCACGGGCCGCGGTGCAAACGACAGACATTTATTTGCTCGAAGTTCCGGAGGCTGGAAGTGCGAGGTTAAGGCGGCAGCGAATGTGGTTTTCGGTGAGGCCTCTCCGTCTGGCAGGTGGATGGCCAGGCCTCTCTGTCCTCACGTGGCCTTTCCTGGGGGGGGCGCTAATTAGCTTCTGAGGACGGGAAGAGGCAGCCACCTGTGGGCACGGCCTGGCAGGCCCCCCCCCCCCCGGGTGTTTTGGCGCCTGGAAGGGAATCTCAGCCGCTGCTCCTCACATTCCGTTGCCCCTTCTTACTCCGGGGGCCTGACGGTGAAGCACCCCTGGCTTCCACAGCCGCGTTAAGAACTCCACAGTCTGTAAGCAGATGGCTGGAAGAGTTCCCAGTGAGGATGAAGGGAGCCCTGGGCGTAAGAGTATCAGGGGGATGTATGGGGCCACCATCCTTTACACTTTCCAAAACGCAAGCTGTTCAACTGCATACCTTGGAGAAGCCCCCCTTCCAACCCCTGGAAGCATCTAGCCAAGCAGCGAGCTGGAAAGCCGGGCAGAAGCCTTGGCCCCTACTCAGATGTGGGTGGGACCTCTCCAAGGCGCCGGAAGCCGCTTCGGTGTAGAGATGGAGGTCAGGCACAGGAGGGGTCTTTGGCACTTGGGACAGCTGGCGATTCGAGACAGACGCGCCGTCACTGAGTCGCTAAGGACATAATGAGACCATGCTGGACGGAGACGAGGCTACAGGGGAAATCCAGCGGTCACGGCTGCTGTGGAACCCACCCGTGCGCCCTGCCCCCTGCTGGAGCCTGCGGCCACCGTCCACCCTGGTCAGATAGCGCGGGTGGGCTGGCAGCCAGGGCTTCCTCCAAGGTAAGGAGCCGTCTTGCATGTCATCTGATTGCTTCATGCCTCATTTCTTTTTCAAGTGGCATTGCTCTCGTAAAGACCTCTTTTCCATACGCTCCTTGCCCCCCTCTTACACCCTCCGTTTGGTGGCGTGGTGCGCTGGAAGGAAATGGAGACAGAAGGCGTCCTGTGGGAGGGCGAGCGCCAGCCCGTCGGCCTGAGGTTGGCATCCTGGCCTTGCCCGGCCTGGCTCTGGGGCTCTGGGCGAGTGACTTAGTCACCCTGCCTGAGTGCCCGCATCCACAGGGTAGGGAGGACGCAGTTCTTAGCTGCCATAGAATTACATTGTAACACGTCAGAGTGCACGAGGCCCTTGGCACAGTGCCAGGCCCCTAGTAAAAGTCTGTGACAGTTATTCTGATCGTGTGTACAGTGATGTTGCCAATCTCCGTCTATACGCCCAAGATCTTCTTGGGTGTTCTCTGCGGACACTCATACTGTCCACAGATCGGGGAGACATATCTTCTTTTCCATTCTTAGGCCTCATTTCGTTTTCTGGGGTTTTCTCTATTGGCTAGACTAGCAGTATCTGATCGAATGGTTCTATGACTGAGTGGCCCAGTACGGTAGCCACAGGGGCCTGCTCAGCCCTTGAAACACGGCTTGTGAGACCCAGGAACAGAATCTTTAATGACACTTAAACTTGAACACCCGCCTGCAGCTAGCGGCAGCCAGACTGAAGAGCTCAAGGCCAGGCGTTGCCCTGGCCCTGACGTTTTCACCACCAAGTCTGGCTTTGGCTGTGAACTTGGGAGGACGCCCTTTACTCCTCGGGGGCCGAGTGTTTCCCGGTGAATCATCACGTGCGTTGGTGTGTTTCTGCGTCTGTTCCGAGAACGGCCTCGTTCTTCTCGTTTAGTTTTTCCATGTGTTGAATTATGCAGATATTTTTCTGATGTTAGACCTCTCCTGTGTTTCTGGGATAATCCTCTTTGGTTGGGGTGCATTTATAAAGCACACTGCTGTATTCGACTTGATAAGACTGCATTTACGGTTCTGGCATCTGTGGTCGTAAGTAATGTTGGTCCCAAACTTTCGAGTACTTTTCCTTGTCTGGGTGTAAACATTGCACCACGGAATGGGGGCGGGGGGGGGGGCTTTTCCTATTCCCTGAAAGGATGCTTAAAAAAAGGGAGGGGCTTCTTTGTTCTTTGAAATTGGGAGAAAATTCTCCATGAATCTCTGTGAGCAGGGTGTGGTGGAGAGCAGGACAGGTTTTTAAAATTTTTTTCCAATTCAACTCCCTGGTTATTTGGTGTCTCTCTCTCTTTTTTTTTTTTGAGTTGTTTTTGTTCATTGATGTGTTTTTCTGTATAGGGTTCCATTCTCTCGAAATTGTCTGCACGTTGGTTTTGGCTGGCGAGGCCGGGCTCCTGGGGGGTGGGCCGCTCAGGATGATCAGTGGTGCCCTTCTTTGCGTATCTGTGGACCCCGGACACACTGTCACAATTTCCGGACACGGGGAGGATGGCCTAATTCGCAGGGACTTGATTCCAAAGAAGACGCAGGACCGTCACGTGAAGAAGGAGGGCTGGATTGGGGGATCTCTCATTTTGGGTCCCAGCCTTCACACCACTTCTTTCTAAAGAGTCAGGTTAGGTTCCTGGATTGGAAGCCAGTGTGGGTGCCGCGCCTCCTTCACCAGCTGGAGCTGTCGCGGGTCTGGAAGTCTGGGTCCAGGCGCCGGAAAGCGTGCCCTCCGACCGGCTCCAGAGCAGCCCCAGTAGTCTCTGCGCAGAGACAGCAGACCCCCATCCGGGGCAGCCCTGGGACGGGAAGGCCACGACCTCACACAGGTGTTGGAAGTCCTCGCCGCCCCCGCGCTGGTGGGGTCCCGGCACCCCTGGCCCACGTGGAATCTCCTGCGGCGACCCATGCCCCCTGGGCTCCCTCAAATGTACGAACCCAGCAGTTCTGGAGGTGCAGGTGGCCCAGGTCCAGCGGGGGGACCTTAGTGCCAGCGTCTGGCTCCCAGGGACAGCTTCGGGAAATCTGGGCCCCCGTGCCCTGCGCCCCCAGATTGCAAATGCCGCCGCTTGCAAGGAAACAGGCGCAGGTGGCTGGCTTTAGGGAAAGACTCTTTCTGCGGGTCAGAGCCGGGCCGTGCGCGGAGTTAGAGCTGTCTCTGAGAAACCATGTGAAGGTGCAGAGCGGGTCTCTGACGCCACCTGGGGTCCCCAGAGCGACTGGAGGAAGAGGGGCCGCCTGGGCTGGGCGTGCAGCTCCGCCTCGCCGGCTGCCACCTGCTCGACCGCCACCAGGGGGCGATACGCCCTTGTCCTGCGTCCACGGCTCTGTGGTCTAGGGTGCAGGGGTGGCCACCTGACTGGTGCGCATCCCTCCTCCGCATTAGAAGGGGCCCTGGGGACCCCAGCCTTCCGACTCACACTCCAAGGCCGTCCAGTGGGGAGGGCTCTCTGACCCTCCAGGAATGTCAGAGGAGGGCGCCCACTCCAGTGGGCATTAGGCCACCCTAAGGTCCCCAGCTGAGGAAGGGGCTCAAAATCATTAGATTCCAGACAGGGTCATGACGTCCGGGAAGAACGTGATGAACTGCTGCGTTTGGGGACACTCTGGGAGCTCAGGACCCAGCGGCCTCAGAGCGGTGAGTGGTGTGCTGAAGGCAGAGTCCCCAGCTCTGAGACCGCCGCCCAGGAGAGAGTCCACTGTGAGGTCACTTCCCCGCCAGGCCCTGGTCAGTAACGAATGACAGCTGTCACCGCCTGCCTGCCCACTGGGGGCACAGCCGGAGCTCCCACATTGCTGCCGGGAGTTTACAGGGTAACCCAGTGAGGCTGGAACTCCGGCCGGTGGCTGGTGGCTGTGGGGCCCAGGGGCCTTTGGAAGATGAGGGGTGTCTGCTCTCCGTTTCGGGAGCCTGATGGGGCCAAAGATGGCTGGACTGTCGCTCTACCGGAGAACAGTTTCTGTTTCATCTGTCCCATTGTAACTCTGAGAGCAGCGGCCTCTCACCTTTGGCGTGAGAGTGGCTTGGGGAAACTTGATCTCCACACCCGGACCACACTCCAGACCGGCTGAATCAAACGTCTGGGCCAGGAAACCCAGGTGCCGGTGTCCTCCACAGCCCTGCGGGTGATTCCGGGGTGCGGCCGTTCCTCGCCGGTTCCCCGAAACCGCAGCAGGTCCTTCATGGTGCGAGGCGCCCACGGCCCCACCCGGGCCGAGGCCTGAGCACTGGCAACCCCGGGGTTCCCGCAGAGGCCGCGTGGTCACCTGGCTGAGTTACGGGCGGAAGTCATGCCTGCCTCAGACAAAATCCTGCAGGTTCGCTTCACAGGAAGGAACACAGGCGTGTCGGGGCGTTCCAGCACGGGGGCCGCTGGCCTCTGTCACACGGGGGAGGTGGAGCCTGGGCCTAGGAGCAGTCTCTGAGGGCGACCGGTCCCTTTGCTTATCCTTGAGCTTTCAGAAAATTCACACCCACCAGCCTGCAAACCAAAAGGTCGCTGGTTCAATTCCCAGTCGGGCACATGCCGGGGTTGCAGGCCAGGACTCCAGTTGGGGCCGTTCAAGAGGCAATCGATCGATGTATCTCTAGCACACCGGCTTTCTCTCCCTCTTTCTCCCTCCCTTCCCTTCTCTATGAATACATAAATAAAATATTTTTTTTTAAAAAAAGAAAAAATTCATACCCAAAATGTAAACTGCGTTTTCCTGTAGTGTGGGGCCCAAAAAAGAGTGAGGTGGTCAGGCAAAGAGGGGCCACAGCTGTGTTTAGGCTGACGTGGTGGCTGGGCGTGGCAGGCGGGGGTCAGCGTGGCACGGGCAGTGTGACCACGGGCAGAGCCAGGAAGTGGCAGAAACACAGTGGTGACCCAGAGTGACTCAGAACCTCTGTGGACCCCGGTACCCCCAGAACTGCCCAGAAGCCTTGGAAGTGAGGCTGGAGGTTCTGTGCGGCGCGGCGGGGGAGGGGCAGACGGCAGGGCTGCCTGGACATGGTGCCCAGAGAGGCCTCGAGGGGCAGGCGAGGCCTTTCCCGTGCGGACTGTAATCAAATACAGCAACCCCTCCTTTAACGAGGCCCAGAGGTTCTCGGAACTGCGGCGAAATGATGGGTAAAGGAACCAGTTTTACCAAAGGCGAATTGACAGAAACAAGAGTTAAGTTCTCGGCAAGGATGTTGAATGAATTCGGGGACCGCTGCAGCTCAAGGGCGTGTAGCTCAGGCCCCGGTCACCTTCCCCATTCACAGCGAAGCGCCGCCCCCGCCCGTGTGTAAGCTTCTCTCTGGCCCGGGCGTGGTGCAGAGGTCTCCGTGACCGTGACCGCTGCAGGGAGGAAGCGGCTGAGCAGCGCCCCCCAGCTCCACCGCGATCCAGCAGCCTGGGGCTCGGAGGCCCAGGGCGCCAGGCCCACATCCCATCGGGCCGCAGCGTCTTTGCGTAGAAGGCTCTTCCCTGGCTGGCGCGGGCGCGGGCAGCGCTGACCGAGTAGAGCGTGCGCGGGCCTTAATCTCCGCAGTCTGCGGACTGTCCGGCCGCAGCCTCCCGCAAACAGAACCCTGGGAAGAAGCGAGGCCGCGACCCCAACCGGCGTCGCTGGGGAACACTGTGACGCGGCTCTTCCCCTTTCTCAGAATCCACCCCAACAGGCCCACAGGGTCCCCACAGTCAGTTTCAAGCACTGGGTCACCATAGTGATGATTCGGGCTCCGGTTGCCATGGTGACCGTTCTGTGAGCTAAACAGTTCCATCAGTCCTCCCCCTCCTTGCTACTGCCACAGGAGGTGAACATATATATTATGATGTAAGCATCATATATGTCATAAAACCAAGTATTGTATTTTTTGGTCAACAAATGTCCCGTCAAGCATTCGTGGTTTAAGGTGGCATAGTCCTGTGCTCCGTGACTGAGGCCACATGCCTGTACATACAAGGATCACAAGTCACACGTGGGCTCCGAGGGACAAGTGACTCGCAAACACAGGGATTCCAGGAGCCGTGTGAGAGGACGCAGCTTGGTCTGAGGCCCAGAGGCATGGGGACAGTGCCACCCATTTGTGCCCTCCTGGGAGAGAAGGAAGTGCAAAGGTGTCGGCTGTCCCCAGAACGGGAATGACAGAGGCCGTGGGGCAGAAGGGACCGTGTGCGATGTGTGAGCACTCACCTGTACACCGGGAGGTGCGGCGGCCTGAACTTCAGGCGCTGGCGAGCCCAGTGAGTTCTGGTGTCCGCCTCGGACAGCAAGGGAAGAGGTGGAGGGGGGGCCAGAGGCCCCCAGGTCTGTGGGACTTGGGAAAAGACGGCACCTCATTCAACATCGAGTATTTTTCTTGAAACTATCTAGAACTTGAGGCAGCAAAGTGGAATTATTAGGGACAAGCCCGGGGGTGGGGGAAGAAGGGAGGGTGTTAGGAGACCCCAGGACGAGGGCGGTGACAGAGACGGATTCCTGAATTCAGAATGAGTGGGGCATAGCCAGGGGGTGCCCGGGTAGGCGGCAGGCTCTGGTGGGTTTCCCCGGAACTGCCGTAGAAACAGCCTCCCTGGTGGCCTGGGCTGGGGTGCCGTGTCTGAGCGTGCTCAGGGCCCCTGGATTCTTGGGTAAGAATCTGTTGGGATGCAGGGCGTGGCTGGCGTTGGGTTCTGTCTGCCCAGCACTCCGGTTCCCGCTTCTGGCGATGACACCACCCCCTCTCCTTTGGGGACACGTGCCGAGCCACCGTCCAGTCCAGCACAGGATCTCACCCTCCTGGGCAGGAACGGACACGCCACCTCTCCGCCACAACGATTGGCTCGCAGGTGGGAGCACGACCCAGGTGGGCCACCTGCCGCCTTTCCCAGGGCAGTGCCCACAAGGAAGGCCCTTCGTGGGTCTGGAAGATGGCAGAGGAGTCTGTCCCTGGTGGGGGAAAATGTAAATGCAGGAAGACACAGAGGATCTGACTCCCTCGGGGCCCGAATTTCCGTCAGTTCCCGCAGCTCTTCCTCCAGCCCTAAGCTGTCCTGGGATCCTTCTTTTCCCTCAGCGAGTCTGAGCTGCCTTTCCGTCCTTGGCAATCAAACGATTTTTTACTAATACCACTGCAAAGGAGCGCCACCTCAGCGTGACTCCCGTGGCGGTCGCCCTGGCGTGACGGAGCGAGAGGAGCCAGCCGCTTGGACCGCCGCACCCACGCCGAGGGGCTAAGGGGGCGGGCGGGTGGCACTGCTGCACCTGCTGCACGAACTCCGTTCGGCTGAACGAAGAAAGGCCTCTTACAAGAACGGTGGTAAACAGGAGTCGGCACACGCGTACAATCTGTCCGCCTTCGCTCTGGGAAAAATGAGACGAGCCGGGAGAGTACGTTGGTGCTGCACAGACGTGCAATCACAGCATGAGAAATGTGCTCTGGAAGTGAGGGTTGCTTTTTAAAAAAGTGTTTTCATATCAGAGACTATGGAGTCTTCTCTACTTGTTTTTAAAGACAGAGCGAGAATGAGAGAGAGAGAGAGAGGTTGAGACTGGACTCATCTTTTTACAGAAAGCCGGGGGCTGGACTATTTGCTTGCCGAGTTCAATGACTTAAGTTTTGCTTGTCCATGAGAGGCTTGCTTCACTGCGATCCTGTGGCATTGGACTCTGGGCTGACTTCACAAAGTGCTTGTATCGCGAAGGTGTTAAAAGCGCATTTAAAAATAGCTTTCCCTCAAGGGAGGCGCGTGCCTCATTCCCACTTGGAAGTCCCAAGCAAGAAACGAGATTTTCCCCCACGGGGCACCCACAGAATGCTGCCCTGGAGACATAACATGGCAAGGTCTAAAACTTCGAAACA
Organism: Trachops cirrhosus; assembly: GCA_028533065.1. Classification (NCBI taxonomy): domain Eukaryota; kingdom Metazoa; phylum Chordata; class Mammalia; order Chiroptera; family Phyllostomidae; genus Trachops; species Trachops cirrhosus. The sequence goes on along the minus strand of CM052551.1, from coordinate 43,546,917 downwards.
TACGGAGAAACTCATCACTTCTAAATGAAGGACTCCTAACGCACTTCCTCGATTTGTCCAAAGTCGATTCATACAAGACTTTTTTGAGAATACATCAACAATTCCACCCAATACCTGAACCGCAGCAAGTTCGCACTGGAGCCGTGCCTTCGAGGGCTGCCACTAGGTGGCGCTGCAGGATAACTCACTTCCCTTCTCTGAGCCCGGCTGGCTGCCTGGACACCCGGACACCTCCGGCCAGCGCAACAGAAAATATAATTTCACCTAAACGGGGGGATGAGCGTTATTAGGGTGTCTCTGCCAAGACTTTGCAGAACCTGAAATCAGTCTACTTTATTTCTTGAGCATATATAAAAACGACTTTTACAATAAACAAAGGGGAATAAACAAGGTGTAGGCGTGAAATACTTTGGTTTTCCCGCAATTGTCTACTCCTAATCCATCCTACGGGTCTAGCCCTTCCTTGCTTTGTGAATGATATCTAGATTCATACTTTCTTCTATGTACTTTGAACCCTCCCCAAATGTCTTATTTCTGAAAGTGGAACAGTGATTCTTTTATAAGGATCCGACCCTGAACCATATGGAAAGGTAGAGGGTCTTACTCTCCCCTCTCTTGGGCTCCCTTGAGTCTAGAGGTTTGCATTAGGGAGAAATGCATGTGCCTTCTAGATTTTCCCCCCTCGCCTTGCCATTCCTGCTTCACTCAATAACTCACGCCTCTCGGCTCCCCCGCCCAGGTGGCTGTGCACCTGTGGAGTCCTAATGCAGAGACGGAGGACAGCTGAGGAGCAAGGAAGGCCCTTCCTGACTGGCCCCAACGTAAAGTGGCCTTCTACCAAACACGGGTTCCCAGTCCCAAACGCCAAACCACCTAAGGAGACAAGAAACCCTCATCGACAGGTCAAGTGCCATTTCTAGCAGCACACTCGTGTGCTCCCCCTTTTTAAAAAAAGTTTTGAAATCCTTACCAAGGATGCATTTCTTGATTTTAGAGAGAGAGAGAGAGAGAAACACTGATGTGAGAGAGAAACATCAGTCAGTTACCTCCTGCACATGCCCTGACCGGGCACCGAACCTGCAACCCTTTGGCGCCCAGGATGATGCTCCAGCCAGCTGAGCCACCCAGCCAGGGCACACGCACCCTTTCTGAAAACACGCCAGGTGCCACCACATTGTCCAGCTTTCCTACGTCTCGCTTCCCCCTGAAGGTTCGGGGGTCTGTGCAGAGCAGTGCAATGGAATTTATCCGGTGCGCAGCTTCTAAAACTCGGTGGAAAGCTGCCTGGTGCTCCGTCAGTCCCAGTGTTCACTTATTCCCCCCCCCCCACCCCACAGGACCTAAACCGATCCGGCCAGCCGTGAGGTGTGCGATGTTTGCTTCTGCTGCGGCCAATCGAACGTCAGGTCACGGTTAGACAGAGTTGTGTGAATGGCGACTTCTCGACGACAAAGGGAGGTGAAAATGCTTTATTGAAGTTTAAAACATGACAACCCAATTCACTTTGCGCGTTTGACACCAAGAAAAAAAAAAACCCTGGGCAGGAGACGCAGGCGTTTCAGCGCGCACGCCACAGGCACGACAGGAAAGAGCGTGGCAGGGGACTCTCAGGACACACCTCCTCGCCCCACCCCCGCCTTTGTCCCTTTTCCACCTTCCCACGAGGGAGGTGCTCACGGGGTACGTCTAAGACCTTGGCTGAGGAGGCGGCTTTTTCATAAAGCCACAGTGAGCGAGGAGGCGTGTCCCTTTCGGCCTTCCCAGGAGAAATCGGTCCAGCCCCACCAGCAAACCCGCTGCATGGTCTCCCTCTGCACCGGCCGCTCCGAGTTCTACCAGAACCCCCGACGGCGGACGAGACGCCGGGCAGTTCTCTCCGAAGCAGGTCACCTCCGAGCCCCAAAATTCCCAGTCTGGATGAACTAGGACTTCAGCTCGGAAGTGCTTCTTCAGGGAGGGTTCTAACTTCTGAAGCACACTTTCCCAGGCCTGCCCCCCACAGCGCTGGGCCAGGCGGAGTCCCTGTCGCGTCAGCCCTGGAGGGACGGAGCCTGGTGGGACGGAGCAGCGTGTCTGTGGTCACAGCTTCACGGCAGGTGACCTGTTGTGACCGTCAAGCCGGCTGTGTTTGGCGGTGCCGAGGATCAGCCCACCCCGGTCCCTCGGGAACTGGGGAGGCCCCTGCACAGTCAGGAGGCCTGGCTCCAGGGTTTGGAAAGTCACTCGACTGCAGGAAGTCACCTCGCCTGTTGTAACCTCGCAGATCCAATGGGGTAACGCGCGTGGAAGTGGCGTGCCAGTGTGAGTGGCGACTTCTCCCCACGCCCGGGCAGACGGAAGCTTGGCTGGCGCTGGCGGCAGCTCAGAGCTGCTCTTGCCGCCCCCGGGCATCCGAAGCCCCGGACTTGGGGCCTTGCTGACCAGCTTCCCAGGAGGCAGGAGGTGGGATCCCGGCAGAAAGAACTCGGCGCTTGGAGCACCGGGGCCCTGCGTTGGTGAAAGTGGGTCTCCACCCCATCAGTCAGGGCCAGACTCCCGGGAGATTCCGGCGGCGCCCACGCCTGAGTGGGGAAGGGTCCGGACTGTAGATTTTATTATTGTCGCCCGCCCCATGCTGGCTCCTAAGGTGGGAGTGGGTGTTGGCCAGCAGGCTGACAGTGTGACTGCTTCAGAAAATGATTCATTGTTGCCGTTTCCCCAGCGGTCTCTTTGCTTCCTATTCACACTGGCTCAGACCACAAAGGAGGGAAATGAGGAAATTACCTGTAATTCTCGGCGTCAGGTCGGAGGCTGTCACCGCACTGCGCCGGGGTGGGAGCGTCCAGGAGGGGTTTGCGGGGTGCTCCCAGCTTTCCTTTCTCTCTGTTCCTTCTGCCGCTGGACCCCGGCAAACCAGTCACCACCATCGCCACCGCACCACTGGTCCCGAGGGAGTGGGAGGAAGCTCGCCAGGACGCTGGAGGGAAAGCTTCCAAGCCCGAGGAGGCTCAGTCCTGCTGTTGGGGCCACGCCAGGGCCGGGATTCACTGTGGCGTTTCCCGGGGCACCTGGTGCCCGGCTCTGCCGCAGTGCGTGTCACAGTGCGAGCCCCAGCCCCCGCCCCAGCCCCTCCCTCTCCAAGACAGGGCCCAGGGGGCCATTTTCCACAGCGGCTGAGACACTTGTACGGCGGTCAGCAGCATCGGGAGGCACTGATCCAGCAGAAGGGCCTAGGGCTTGAGTCTAAAGACCTAAGTGGGTCTGTGACTTCGCCAATGGCAGCCACAGCTTCCTCCAGCTCCAGAGAAAGGCTGGGCTGCAGCCACACCCACGCCCGAGCCTCCAGCAAAGGCTGCCCGGGGTCCGATCAGATGATTGTGTGAAGTCTTCGAGACTGTTTCGTAGTGTTGGCAGGGGGGGCTGGGTGTTTTCGGCATGGGTTGCCTAGGGCTACCCATGGGTGGCGGCCCCCTCCCCAGTCCCCGTGGGCCCAGGCCTGGGCCGGGTGCAGAGTGAGGCTCCCGGGAAGGGAGGTAAGGGCCCATCGTCTCTGAGACGTTCTGGGGTGTGAGAGTGGCTGGCGACCCTCGGGGCTACAGGACCCAGCCCGAGAGACAGAGGTCCCTGGGAGCACGTTTGGTGGGACAGCTGGCAGGCACCGCCGGGTCTATGACGAATGTCCCCAGCTTCCTAATGAGCCTCTGCATGGCGCAGCGAAGCAGTTCCTCTGCCAGGGGACCTGCCACCTGCACCCACGCCCCCTCCTTCCGCACGCCGCTGACTCACTGTGACTCACAGGCCAACGCTGTGGTGCCCCACCGGGCCCGCCCCTCCCCCCACCAGCCTCATTCACCTCTTTCTCTTTTTAATGTAGGCTTTTCAGATCACGAGGCACATCTTTAAATAAGAGGGAAGCACAAATGCACACAGTGCTAAAATATCAAAATATACCCATTTAAATTTAAAAAAACACCTTTAATTCTCTGGGCTTGTCATTCACCCACAGCCATTTTTCGTCTCCTACACAGAAAGCCTCCCGATTCTCGGGCGTGTTCTCTTTCCCCGGTCCCATTGCAGGGCCCAGGGGACAGAGCCCCCGCCTTACCCTGACGTGTTGGGTGCCCCAGTGAAACCTGGGAAGGAAGCTACGTGGCAAGCTCTTCCTCTGAGGGCACACTGCTCAGGAGAGAAGGGACAAGGGACGCGTCCAGAAAAGCCGGGGTGCGGGCGGCCACCTCTGCCTTCCCTCGTCCACTCAGCCTCTCTCCTGTGCACGTACCCCGAAATGCCTGTCTTCCTTCTTCCATGCTTCCTTGAAGCATGTCAGTCCGAGTGACCCACGTCACTCTGCAGAGGACGACCCAGTCCCCTCCCCACAGGTGACTTCATGAGCCCATTACCGCCTTCGTATTGTCTGCAGTTGTCTGCAGTTTTGCCGCCTTTGCAATCACGGGTCTCCAGGGGAAATTGTTCTCTCCCCTGCTCTCCTCCCCCTGCACCTAACTGCACACGTGCCCAGCTGGGAGACGGTTCCCGTGGTCTCTGCGGCTGGTGGGCGGGGCTGCTCGGTGGGGAGAAGCCCACCACGGGGGCTCGGAGGAGAGAGACCAGGGCTCCCGCAGCTCCCCGGCGTCTCCCGAGGCGCCCAAGCGCGCTGCACTCCAAGGCTGGTGACGAAGAAGCGATGCCTTTTCTTCACCTTTTCCATCGGAACTGGGGCCGGAGCAGGCAGGCTGGACCCAGGCTCTCGGAAGCCAGGGACGCCCGCAGTTCCAACACTCAGCACCAGGCATGTGGCTTCCGTCTTCAGGCCTTGGAAGCGCCGGCCCTGGGCTGGACGGTCCTCCTGGCTCCTCCGGGACAGGCCAGTCCTCCCCCAAGCTGTGATGGCCACGGACCCACCTGCCCCTTCTCGGTCTGACTGCACCCGGACGACTGATTCGGGAGTGCCGTGATGGACACGGTGGTCCTCTGAGAAGAGGGCGTGGCATCCGTTGGTGTTCCCGGGGAAGGCCGAGGAGACGCTGGAGAAGACGCCGTGGTCAGAGGTTGCCCATGGATCCAAAGACAGAGAATGGGCCGGTGTGGGAGGCGGGGACAGTGAGGCCAGTGTCCTCCGGCAGCCGGAGCCAGCCCTAACGGTGTGGGGTGAAAAGCTTTGAGGAAAGCGCGTCAGAGAGAGTGGAGTCTGGGAGACGCCGACCGTTGCCTGGAGTCGGGGAGTCCGGGCTGAACGGTGAGACGAGAAGAAAAGGTTTTTCTTTGAAGACAGACAGACGGACGTGTAAAGCGCGCATCAACTTCTCACGCCTCGAGCAGGAGTCCGCCGAGTGGGCCGAGCTCAGCTGGGCGGTTCTACTGCTGGTCTCGACGCGCCCGTGTGCTGGCCAGCAGCCGAGGGCGGCGGGGGCTCGGGCCCCTTCCTGTCCTCACGCAGCAGGACAGCCTGGCTTGTTCCTGGCGGGTAGCTAACTACAGGGTTCCCGACAGCAGCAGGAGGGGACCAGAGCCCCGTGCACGAGGATCCTCAAGTCTCTGGCGGCGTCACGTCTGTCTCTGGGCCGCCGGCCAGACCAGATCGCCTGGCTGACCCCAGACTCGAGGGGCGGGGAAGCAGACCGCCCTTCCGGACGGGAAGGGAGGGGTGGCCGTTTTTCCCGTTTACACAAAACGCCAAATCCAGAGATGGAGCTTTGGGAGGCGAAACCTGTCATTTAGGCGGGAGTGGGCACAGGAAGTTCTTCCTGAAAAGCAACGTCCTTGTCTCCCAAAGCGATGGAGCGGCCGCCCGGTGAGGCCAGGATGCCCGGTCACGCCTCCCGCGTGCTGGGATGGCAGAGCTCCGATGGCAGGGGCGACGCGTGGGAAATTCGGCACAAATCCCGGGAAGATCACGTGCAGTTGGTGGGGAAGGTGGCCTGCATCCCAGATACAATGAGAGCGTGGATCCTTTTCTCTCGAGTGGTCACTGCTTCCTCTTCTTTCTCTCCCTCTTCCCTTTCATGTGTGTGCTTGGAGTACTTGTCACAGGGCACCCGATGACAGCCTGACCAGAGTGTGGAGGGGGCGGCGGGCTCTGTGTGTGGCCCCAACCCGTGGGACAGCCCAGGTGGGGGCGAGGGGAGAGCCCTTAGCGTCCAAGACTCAGGCGAGTGCAGCGGAGAGAGAGAGAGAGAAAGCAGCTCCGTTCCCCAAACGGGAAAAGGAACACCACCGAGACGGCCTCCCCAGCAGCCACGCGAAGACTGTCGTCCAGAACAGCACACGAACTCGTTTCTGTGACCATCCAGCAGGCCACGGTCACTGAGCTCACGCAAGGCCTTCTGATTGCAGTGAAACAGCAGCCGGCTGACTCGTGACCAGGAGGCGATGGGAGTGAGAGGCATGTTGAGCCGGAAGCGACCTCCCGTCCTCTGCGGGCGGCCTCCTGATAGTGGGGACGAGTCCTCCGTCTCTCGGGCTGCTGCACGGAGGTGTGGAAGGGCGTCCTGCAGGCAGAGGTGTCTTCCGGAGCTCGCGCCCTGTCGGGCTCGGAGAGGCGTCCTGGCTCGGCTCAGCAGACTGGGCAGGAGGAGCTGTGGCCGAGAAACTCCACGTGTGGGAACGTTCTCGCCCGTAGTCGTTTCCGTGACGAGTTTCTCAAGTGGGTTAGCCGGGCAGTGAGGTTTGGAGCAGGCCTCCCTCATGCGGTCCCCCCGTCCCTGGCCAAGGCAAAGATCGGCAAACCTTCCGAGGTGGCGGCCGGAGAAGGTCCCGGGCCTGCTGGCTCTTGGATGTGCGTCTTGTCCCTGTCACCCACTTCCGATTTCTCGTCGTCCAGAGAGACGTCTCGAACAAGCATCAGACCACCAGCGACATCCTGGTCGGAAAGTCATTCTGGAGAAGAGCAGAAAGGCCCCAGCGTGAAACCACAGGCCGGCTAGAGAAACCCAGCCCAGCGTGGCGGGCGGTTCTTCGGGCCGAGTCCCCAACCCGTTCACGCCCAGCCGGCCCGACTCAGCCTTTCACTTGGCTGGTGGCTACCGTCCCTAGGTCTGGCTTGGTGACAGCAAACGTCTGGTACAGCCGAGTTCCTGGGACACAGAACAGTGAGCGCTTACAGTGTCACACCCGCTCTGGGGACGGGGCACCTCGGACCTGGCGTCCCCGGAAAGCGCCCTCCCTACTCACAGGATGTGGGTCACTACGTCTCCTCCTGGGAAGGCAATGAAAGACCCTGGGCTGTTTCGGAGGGTTAATCATCACATCAGAACCGTTTTCTGTTCCTGTTCTCTCCCCGAAAGAAACATCTGGACTGGAATCCGTGAAAGAGGACGGTGGGAGGGGCAGGGGACTGAGGAGGGGCTGGGAGAGTGGGCGCAGGGGCCCCTGGCAGCCCGCCGTGGACATCTGTGATTGTCCCCAAGGCTGCTCTGAGGTCCAGAGCTCGCATCTGGGGCCTGAGGGAGGCGGAGGCCCCCTTGGCCTTCAGAGAGGAGGCAGCAGGGTCTGCATAAGGCCCCTCACACGAGAGACAGTGAACTCGGCCGGGGCCAGGCCTGCTTCCCACAGATGGGCGCGGGGACATCTCCACTCAGCAAAACGTCGGAGGAGGAAAGACGTCCCTAGTGGTCCCTCTCCAAGAGGCCCAGCCACTCACCTTCCCGGGGACACGGACTCTCTCGGGAGCTGGATGCACGTCACACACCCTCACCCCAGGGCGGTGGGGGGGGGTGTGCACATACAGGTGCACAGCACCTTCTGCTTGCAGGCCTCCGAAGCCCACCTAAGGCCTGCGGGGGTGACCCACCGGGAATCCCTGATGCTCAATTCTTCTCAAAGCTGGGCGCTGAGGATCCAGCTGGCCAGCTACACACCAGCTACACCCGCCGTTTCCTGCTCTCCAGACCGGGCGGCGCCCTGCTCACCTCACCCGTGCCCGGTAGAGGGCGCTGGGGAACCAGCCTGACACCCGCGTCTCCCTAGCGGGCCGCCCGGCTCCTCCAACGGCCCCTCTGGCGTCTGGGGGCCACCTGCTCTGCTCCCCTCGTCTGGCCACCCAGCCCCTGGACGTGACCCTGGTCAGGCGGTGTGCCCGCCCTCACCTGCTTCTTGGCGGGCTCCTTCTTCCGCCTCTTCTCCGAGGTGCTGTGGCCGGACAGGTCGCGGCTGCGGTGGGACGGCGCCCGGCTCAGCTCGTGCTCGCTGTAGGGCGGCAGGGCGTCATCGGGGGCGTCCTCGTCGTCGCTGTGCGGAGCGCGAGCCCGGTAGGTGGCCGGCGGCGACCAGGCGTAGTAGGGGGCGCCGCGCCGGGCGGGCGTCTCCAGGCTGCCCCCGCGGCCCGGGTGATCGCAGGCGGCCGGCAGGCTCACCAGCCGCGGCAGCGGGGCGTCCTCGGGGGTCCAGACGCGCTCAGCGTCGGCGGGGGCTTCGCGGCTGTGGCTCCGCACCCCGAAGTACCGCTCGGGCGAGTAGTCCTCGGGCGGGCCGTCCCCGAAGAGACCCCCGCGCGCCCGCGTGTCCGCGCGCTCGAAGCGGCTCCCGGGCCTGGTGTCGAGGCTTCCATCCGCTCGGCGGGACCGTGCGCCATAGGAGTCGGCGAAGGCAGCCAGCTCATCCATGGACACGGCCGGCACGCCCGTGGCGAAGCTCTTCCGCGACAGCATCTCGGACTTGGAGCGCTGCTGGCTGCGGAGCCGGGGACATGGGTCAGGCGGTGCGTAAGGCGAGGGACAAGCACCTGCCTGGGCCGGAGCCCTGGTCCCAGCCCCCCAACCCCCGGCCTCACACACAGGGTTTCCTACTGTGAGGGGGAGGCAACCCGTGGCGGTAGGCATCAGCGTGGAGAGGACGAACACGTTTTGTGGTCCCTAACGGGCCAGCTGCCCAAGCGTCATCTGTGACCCCTGGTGGGGAGCCCCAGTCACTGCTCACACCCTCCAGCCTCCACAGGAGGCGTGGCTTGCAGGTCACACGGCTGTGGCCAAGGGGCCCCTGGGCCACTTAGTGACACCCAGACAGGCCTTTTCCTCTCTCCCAGCCGACCGCCAGGCTACCTCCTGGGCGCAGGCCAGAGCACCCCCCACGTGGGAGGGTCTGGGACAAAGGCAGTGTCTGCCGTCCTCCAAGGCAGAGGCCAGGTGACTGTGCAGGTGCTGTCTGGTGGGAAGCGGCCACACGGAAGTAGCCCCATGACTTGGTCTCCCACAGTCGCTGGCTCTGTGGCCCCGGGTGAACTCCTTAGCCTCCCTGCAAGCTTCGGTGTCCCCAGCTTAAAATGGGGACACTCACAGTGCCTGTCTTGTGGACTTACGACAACCAAATGCAACTGTGTGATGTGTTTGGCCTTTAACCTTTCCCGTGTAAATGATCAAGCAGGGTGGTGATGATGGCATGGGATAAAATATATGGCAAGGGCAGGGGGGGTTGACAGGGTTCATTTAAGGGGTCTAGAGCGCCCGTCTCAAAGGGCCTGGAACGGTCACTTCTACCCACAGCCTCATAGGCGTCCCTTGCTTAATAAACATGGGAAGGGGGTGTTGTCATAGAAAGGGGAGGTGGCAGGGTAGCGGAGGTGCCACCGGGCAAGAACAGCCCTGGGTCCGCCCTGCCTCCCGCGCCTGCCCCTCGAGCCCAGCTCGAGCTGCCCCCCACTGCCACCGGCACCTGTGCCTGAAGCTGTCCCGGTCCTCTCTGCTGTACTCCACGGCCGAGGGCCCCCGGCTCGCCCCGCCGCCGCCCCCCACGACACTCGACCAGTAGTCTGCGTTGCTCTCCAGGTCCCCCGACACCGGGAACTGCTTGCTCCGCATCTGGTGGTAGGACTGGCGGAAGCTGCCGTCCTCCTCGTGCAGGGAGCTGAGCTCTGAGATGGCATTGTTATCTGTGGGGACAAAAGCAGGCGGGACAGAGCTTTCCACGTGCTGGCGGTGGCAGCTGAGACCAGGAGCCTCGGGGCCCTGCCGCCCCAGGGCCCCAGTCCGGTCCTGCCCGGGGCAGGTGTGAACCCGAAGGAGTGGTGCTTGTATTCTTAGCTCAGCAGGAGCTGGCTCCAGCCCCAGGCCCCCTTGCTGACCGGGTGGGAGGCTTCTCCGTTCCTGCCCTCGGAAAACAGCCGTTACTGCCCCACCCAGGCCGGCGTCCCAGGGCTCGGCCTCTCTGCAGCCGCCGCCTCCTGGGGCGTCGTCATCCTCGTTCAGGTGTCTGCCTTCTCCTTGCGCGATTCTGTACGAGCCACAGGGTGGAAGGAGGCAGAGGCCCCAGATCCCGTGTCTTCCCTACTGTCGGCCGAGTCCCGCGATGGGGCCTTCAGGGCCAGGCCGCCCTGACTGTGGAGGTGCCCTGCCCACAGCGGAAGGGGTCCACGGGGCCAGGGGAGGGGCACGCCTGGCGTGTGACCGTCCACCCCTGTGCAAACCTCGTCCGGGAGCCTGCAACGGCCTGTCCGAATGGCTCCAAGTCCATTTCCAGGGCCGAGGGAGCCCCCCGCCCGCCCCCTGCCCCGGAGAGCGTTGCAGGTGTCTCTGGCCATGGCGGCCGGGGCAGCTGTTGGCAGGTGTGGGAAGGAGCGGGGCTGGCCGCACCCTGGCCCCCGGCCCCCAGGTGTGGTTTGGCGCCAGCCCCAAACTGTAAGGGGGTGGGCTGCTCACAGCTTTCTCGCTTCCTAAGGTGGCCTGGGGGGCCTTGTGCAGAAGCACGTGGGGGAAAAGGACCAGAATGGAGATCTGGAAAGAAAGGGGAAAAAAACTATTTATTTATAGAACTTCAAAATGGGTTGAATTTCATTTTACTTAAAAAATAAATCCAGTGACTGTATTTGTAATGTAATTCAAGCCATTTGTTTTCTAAAATCCCTTGGTTAGAACTTCAAAATATTATCAAAATCAACATTTAGCACACATAAGTTCTGGCTGCTGAGGGAGAGGCAAGCCGAGCTGGGGCGTGGGAGGTGCGGAGGCGTGTGGGCCCGAGCCTCCCTCCGAGGCTCTTCCTCCATGTCCCCGGCAGTCCGTGGAGGAGCGGAGGGGTTTCGCTGCTGCCCACCCACGCAGGGGAGGGCCGCCCTGCCCACGGCAGAGACACGGCTCCTCCCGGGTCCCCGCAGCACACGGGGCCGGTCAGGAACGCCCCACAGTGCGGCCATCCGTGGGTTTGAATTATAACCCGATTTTAAACCTTTCTTTCTTCCCAGGGACTCCTGATTAGTAAAACCTACAACCTCTCTTTTCTCGAGATCCCAGCGAAGCCCAGTCTCCTGGGAATCATACAAAGAGAACTGGGAGATGACCGAGTAAGCATGAGGACGGTCAAATCCCGTGTGACTCCTGCAAATTCCCGTGACCGGCTCAGAACCCTCCTGAAACTTCAGGGAACAGTGGAGGCTCTTCTGCTCTGCAGACAGTGAGGGCTCTCTGTTCCCCACCCCGCGGGTGGGCAGTCCAGGCTGTATGCTCCAGGATCTCTGCCACGCTGAACGAGACCACCAACCTCCACCACTTCACAGACGCCTGACCCTGGGCGTCTCGGACAGGGCAGGCACACGCTCCCCGCCAGGGGCCACACAGCCCGGACTTCAGGGTCTGCCAGCAGCACTGTCACGACTGCTGCGCTCTGCCACTGCAGCTGGGCGGGGTCACAGGTCGTGTACTCCTGTACGTGAACTGGCTTGGCTGTGCACCGGGAAAATTTACTTACTGGAACGGGAGGCGGGACACGGGTGCGCTGGGACCCCAGACTAAACCCAACCCAAAAGCAACCCCTAAGCACAACGGGTGAGGCAAGTGGGGGTCGCACAGACTAGCGAGCCCGTCAGCCTGACCCTGGAACCCCCACTTCTTACAGAACGGGTCCCTCTCTCGTGGCGGCCTGACACCATGAGGTCCACTCTGGGATGAGGTCCTCGGGACTGCCCCGCTTCCGTGCCCCACCCCGGGGCTGCCTTGCTCTTCAGAAACAGACCCTCTCCAAGTCCGGGGAGCTCTCGCCCGGCCTCATCTCTGTGCCTTTGTCGTCATGACAACCAGCCGATTCCAGGAGATGGGGCTGCAGTTCTGGCGTCGGTGCTGAGTCCCGGCACCGGCGACGCCCCTGCACCTCCCTCCCGTCCGTCCTCTGTAAAACGAGGGAGGGAGGTTCAGACGCGTGTCTCTGCCCGCGCCAGCACCCTGCAGTCCTGGGAGCTGGCAGGCTGCGCTCTCACAGCAGAACGTGCCACGGAGCCACCAGGCCTCCCAGCGGGTCCATTCCGTCACTTCCGCCCTCTGGCATCTGTGTCCTCATCGTCGGTCCAGGCCTTCGTCAAGGTCCCCTCGGACACGGAGACTCCCTGACTGTGTGACCCGCCAGGCCCTGGAGGCCATTTGCACCCATTTGGACAGGAGACGCACCCAGTCTAACTCTCTGCGCTGTGACAGCCGCAGGCTGCCTGCACGGGCCCCTTCTCCTCGGTCACCGGCTAGCTCCCTGTCCCCCTCCAGGGATCCATGACAACACGGTTACCGCCAGCTTGTCAAGTGCGGTGACATCTGCATTCCTGACATTCCAATCTGGAGCCGGTTTTTTATAGCCCACGAGGTGGGAGGAGGCGCGGTGCATGCGGCTCCGACAGGATGGATTTAGAACCGCAACCGGGCGGAATCTGTCGTCCTTCGTCTGAGCGAAGGCTCACCGTTTCCCCCAAAACTCCATCTCGTCCCGCGTCGGCTCCCCAGTGACAAGCACGGTGACCTCACGGCCACGCCTGGCCGGCAGCCGGCCAGTCTGCGTCAGACCTGGCCCGAGCTGCGTGTCCCCACAGCCGGCCACTGGGCATCGGCCCCAGAGAGCCCGCCGGTCAGCGGCCGAGTCTGCGGAGGGCTGGGCCCTGTGCCCTGCAGTCTCGGTCTTCAGAAAGGTTTTCTCACAGGCAGGCGGCCTCTGGGCTGGCCCGTCCGCCCATCTCTGCTGCCGGGCGCCTCAGAGGGACGAAGGCCTCGGTCCCACGAACTCCCCCGGCCCGTGTGTTCCGTCCATTCCCCGGGGCCGCCCGGCTCGGCCAGCTGTTCGGCGAGGGCGCCTTTCCTGCCGGAAAAGCTGGCCCCTAAGCTTCCGCGTGTGAGTCCTCTCCTGGGTCCATCCGACCCGTGGTAGGGCAAGCCCGTTTCCGTGAGACACTTCCACCCCTAGGAGTGCCGAGCCTGCCCCGGCGACACGGAGACCCAGCAGGAGCCCCGGGGGGACGCCATGGCCCTGTCCCTCCCTCCTGCGCGCTGGAAGCCACTCTCTTCAGCGGGGCCTCACCGGCACCCCTGCGGGTTCTGACCCTGCACGTCAAAAGCAGCCCGCATTCAGCGCCCCCCAGCCCCGCCGCGTCCCCTTTAGCTACGAACTCCCGCAGGGCGCCCCCACCCCGTGAACCACGATGCTCACAGCGGCCTCGCAGCCTCCTGGCGGGGTCGAACTGCGCCAGCTCCTTCTCCACGTAGTACAGCACCTTCATGGAGTCCCGCTCCTTGTCGGCCTGGATCCGGTAGCCTTTGCGGACTGTCGAGGGAAGGACAAGGCGGTGAGCCGGCCATGCCAGGGGTCGGGGCCCTCGTTTACGTCACAAGAAGAAAACACGGTTCCCGTGAGAACAGCCGCCCAGAACCCGGAGCCTGCGTCCACACCCGGGAGGTGCCCTCTGTCACTCGGCGGGACGGAGGCCCAGCGGGTCACCGACCGAGTCCCGTCGTGGGGCGTTTTTAGTCATTTATTGACCCCCGCGTCCCGTCTTCCACCTCCAGCAGCTCCGCTTAAAGAGCAGCCCCTGGAAGCTCGGGACTCTGCGACGACGTAAATACACCAGAAGAAGGGCGCTTTCCAGACTGAGGACCCAGGTCACTGTCCCACTGAGCGCCACACCTCCCCCCGGGAGCACCTGCAGCGATGACACAGACCCCTCAGCCTCGGGGCCGGCCCGGACGCCGGTAGTGGCCGGGGGGACGGGGCACCGGTCCCGTGAGCGGGTGCGTGGGAGCTGACAGTGCAAGATCAGGCTGCGGGCTCTGTAAGCGTCGGCAGGGAAACGAGCTGGGAAACCCGGGACCACTCAGCAGGGCTTCCTTCCGCCCTTCAGCCTCTCCCGTTAGGAAACGGAGCGCCGTGTTCTCGGCGCGAGCGGTCCGGCCTGCCGCCATGGGGTCGCGAGCAGGTGTTCTTTTCAGGGCTTACTAAACAGCTACATTAAAGCCCCCGAGATAACCCCCCTCCTACACTCCTGTCCCTCTGACTGTCAGGGACACGGGCTGTCGGGGCCCCGCAGCACCAGCCCCCGCGGCAGAAGAGGGGAGGAGGGACGAGGGAGGGTAGGGGATGGGGCGCAGAACAGCAATGGCGACAGACAACACTGGGGGCACTGAACACGTGCTTGGTGCTCGTGGAGGCTCTCTGATGGGAAGTCTACCCGACGGGGCGTCTTGCCTGTCTCGGCGTCTCGGGTCACCAAGGGAAGGACAGACGAAGGGGACGAGAAAGAAGAACCCAGAGTAGGAAGGGGCCTTCGGTGGCGAGGGCGCTGCGGCCTGAGGCGTGGTCCTGTCTCCCCGTCTCCCGTCGGGACTGTACCACGGGATGGGAGCAGGTGACCCCACTCCAACGTCCCTGTCCCCACCGCGGGGCAGACAGGCCAAGAAACCGCAGGGCTGCCCATGCCCCGGCTCGCTGGCCACCCCGGCTGTGGGCAAAGCCTCCCGTGCGAGCCATGTGCATGGGAGATGAAAACAGAACATTCCACAGCCCTGGCGCTGAAGACTGAGGGACCCCTCCCACCACGCGCCTGGTTTCTACGTGGGAGTGACTGGGCAGTCCAGGCTCCACGCAAACCGCGGCGTTACTTAAAAAAAAGAAATGAACGGATCTCAGCACCCGCTCTTCAGCGCCCCCCACCCCCAGGTGACATCTGAGCTCCTTTGGCAGAGGCCGTCATTAGCAGCAACGATTCTATTCACCCGGCCACTCGGCCTCCCCTCCGCACGGGCGGTCGGACTGACGCGCGGTCGCCCCCACGGAGCTGCTGTCCGCACCGTAGCAGCTCCGCCTGACGGTGGGACACGGGGCTGGGCCGGGGCGCTGGGTGCCCCCTGGACAGGCCACTGGTTGATCGGGGGACCCCCAGTCAGTGGTGGCCCCTCCAGGACTCCATTTTCAGGCCTGCAAAGGGCAACGAATGCTTCCCGCCCTTGGAACATCCCTTAAAGGAGCGGAGACCACGAAGTCCGAATCCCTGGCACCGTCGGAGTTCTTTGTGATCCTCGGGGGCAGCGCAACGTCACCTCCCCTACAGGGCTTCGGTTTTCGTCACTAGAGACGTCCTGTCTCTTCTCCGTCTCACGCCTAACTCACAACTCACTCAGTTTGAGTCTCTGTCACGGCCCTTCATATGTTCTAGTTCAAGTTGTTTGTGTAAATGCATGATCTTCCCACAGATGCTTGGAGTACAGGAATCATCATTCTGGGGGGGGGGGCGGAAACCCTAGGCCCTTGCGTGACACACAGTAGGGCGAGGTGTTTGCGGAGCTGAACTGCGCCTGGGGGCGCAGGGGGGCCAATGCGTTCTTCGGAAAGAGCACTGGCCGATAAGTTTCCCGCTCTAGACGGTGGACGGCCGGGGACGGGGACCGGTTCTCAGTGTTTACCGCTGCGTCCCCAGCGCCCGCCACGGCACCCGGCACGCGGCAGACGTGCGAAACGGGCGTTTGTGGGAGGGAGGGAGGAAGGGGACAGACGAACGAATGGAAAGGCAGCCAGGAACGGAAACTGTCACAAGCGATTACACAGCGAGGCAGGGGAGGCCCTGCAGGGGGCGGCCGGTCGGAGGACTCTGACCAGGAAGGAGAGGGCTCGGCTCGGCCGGGAGCTTGAGGGAGCAGCAAGGGTTCGGTATGTTGTGCATTATTATTATTATTGTTATTATTATCATCACGACGATGATTCCCCATGTAAAGCATGTTCGCAGCCTTCCGGGAAGGGGCCAAACTCTCCCGGTAGCTGTGGCTTTATCCCCAGGTGTTCTTAACACGTGAAGCGCCGTCATGGCAAACTGTCAGTAATAAATACTGAGATGGGGGGCAGGTCGCCCTGGGGGACAGGCTGATGCACCGACTGTCCCCTGGTGGTGAGAGGTGGCCGCCACCCTGAGCAACAGCTGGAAACCTCGTTTCACAGCAGCTTGGACTGGAGTTCAGAAGGTTCTGCATCTTTGTAACGAACTCCCCTCCTCGCCACCAGACGGACTGGATGCTGTACGTGCAGGCCCTCTGGTCCCGCGAGAGTCACAGAACTGTTTGCAGCCTCAGACGGAGATGGCAGTTTGCCCGCCGGTCCTGGCTGGGGGAGACTCCCCAAGGGACCTTCCGCTTTGACTGCTTGGCCACACAGGCCTGTGACTTCAGACACCTAAGTCCCTGTCATTTGTCAGAAAAGGACAGAGGCAAAGTGCTGATCTTGAGGCCTCAGAGGCAGCATCCATTTGGTTCCGGGAGCTAAAAGGCCAGGCGACGCTCCCCTGAAACGGGTTTTTTTGATCGTCAGCTCTCAGCCCCACTGCATGGCGCACTGTAAGGAGTTCTATCGTGCCGAGCCCGTGGGGGGCTGGCCGCGCCCCCACGTGCTCAGGAGCTGATAAAACACCAGCAGGCCCTTCTGGGCCCCTCGGAGCGCGTGGACCTTCCTTCCTCCGCGCCGGCTCGGGAACGCAGCTCGGTCCAACGCTGCTCTGCAGTTTCTACTCGTGTTATCCTCACGTATGAGCCCGCGGCGCCCACGCTGCTGGACCGTAGATTCCTGCCGGGAAGTTCACAGGCCTCCGTCACGTTTTCTTGATTTGAAAAACAAACAGAGTGGTGTCGGGTTGACTTTTATCAGTCATTTGTCTGAAGATCAGAGAACTCTGATGTGCGGTGACATTTCGGTAATAAATGTCCTAGACCGTTGGCCAAAGTCCAGCGTTTTTTGGAAAATGACTTTTTTTATTCCTGGCACCATTTCAGTTTAGGGTGGACGGGTGATTTATCCCCTTCGCGAGTACGGCCTGGCCCAGGACCTTTGGATGGTGCGGCCTCCTGTGCCAGCTTCTCCCAATGTATCAGCCTTGCCAACCTCGGTGTTGCCAGAGAGGGAGTGCAGGGACACTCGTTTTTATGCCACGGTGTAATTGTTTAAAATTTCTTATTGTTAAAGGGTGTGAGCTCATCCTTTTGGCCCTATGAAGGCTCCACTATTTCTCAGGGAATTTCTCCATTACAGCCAAGGACGTCCCTAAGGCAGGTGCCCACAGATACAGCCCTGTCCCCCGTACCCCAGCGTGACGAGCCGAGCGAGTCCGTCTGTGGGCGACGCGACAGCTGCCAGCTCCCACCCCCCGCTGACAGCAGCACCACCTCGGAGAGGCGATGCTGGAAATTTGCATGTTCTCTGTGTGCATACAGTAGCCATATATAGAGAGGCACGCCCTTATTAGTTTGGAAAAGGACATTTCAAAATCCTCCCTGCCTACTCAATTTTTGTGTGTGTGTGTGAGAAGGATGGTGGATGTGATCATAAAACGGAGGAGAGCGAGGGAGGAGAGTGAGGGAGGAGTCGATGCGGAAGACCGGGCAGGAGAGGACTCCCTTCATCCAGGGGGAGCTGGGGCAGCGGGGACGAGGGCGGTGGCTGCAGAGATGGAGGACAGTCAGTGGCTTGGAGGTTATTTGGAGCTGTGCTCTGAACGACCAGTTAGAGGAGGGACGTGGGGGAGGGGCCGAGAGGAGGACGAGTCCCGGCTTCTGCTTTGGGCTGGTAGGTGGACGGTGGCGCCGGCCGCTGACTTGGGACATGGACGAGCTGATGTCCATGATATGGTTTCCAAAGTCCGGTTTGAAACACCTGTGGGACAGCCAGGTGGCGCTGTCTGGAGAGCGGCTGGACAGTGGGACGGAGGATCGGAGGAGAGGTCGGAGTCACCAGGAACAGGGGGTGGTGACAGCCTGGGCACCAGTACAGTTTCCCAGGGAGGGGACAGTGGACTGAACAGGGCCGCCCCAGAGGAGGAGATGTTACAGAGTGCAGCGTGGAGGAGCGGCTCCGGGCGGCAGAGGGTTGAGAAGTCCCGGGAGGCAAGGGTAGACCAGGGCCCGTTCGACCTAGCAAGAAGGTTTCTGGGTGGGGACGGCAGCAGCCGGAGGGCGGTCAGCTGGGGCGTGGACGGAACAGAGGGCGTGGGGACGTCAAACATTCACCGTCCTTTCAAGGAGTGTGGCAGTGAGCAGGTGAAAGGGACAGGGAGGTAGCACCAGAGGACTACAGGGGTTTCGCACATTGTTGTGTTTTAGTGGGAGGGGTTTGAGCACTTTCTTTTAGGATTTTACTTATTCACTTTTAGAGAGAGGGGAAAGGAGGAAGAAAGAGAAGGAAAGAAACATCAGTGTGAGAGAGAAACATTGATCGGTTGCCTCTAACGCCCTCAACTGGGAACCTGGCCCACACCCCAGGCACGCGCCCTGACTGGGAATTGAACTGGCGACCTTTCGGTTTGCCAGATGACACCCAACCCACTGAGCCACACGGGTCAGGGCTGAGCATGTGTTGAATGCTAACAGGAAGGACTTACGAAACAAGGAAGGCCGGAGGTGGGAACTGGGTTCAGTGGGACGTTCAGTAAGGACAGAACCGTGACAGGGTGGAGGGGACAGACCCAGAGCCAAGGAGGAGCAGGCAGTCATCTGTCGTGGTAAGAGAGGTCTCCGCCGGCCTCGAGAAGCGTGGAAGAAGGAGCCGGTGCCCCTCGCCTCGCCCCCGCGCAGCAACCGACTGGCTGCCCTCCCTGCACACAGCTCACCGAAGACGCCTGTCCAACCGCACGGTGTTCGGATGGGACCGGAAAACTTACTGTTGCCAGGGGACCACCCCAACGCCGAGGTAGCACGTCCATAAAATGGGCCAGACTCACATCTTCGTAAGTCACGTTTCTGAACACCTCCCACGTGCGTCAGAGAATAATCTATATGGAACGCTGGCGTCGTCAGTGATGGTGGCGGTGGGACCACAAGGACAGAACATGCCAGGCTGGGACCGTGAGCCAGAAAGTGACGACTGGGTTGTGCGTCATCCTCTCTTCCTCACTGACAGCCCTGAATCTTGTTCATTTCCAAGGTCAATAGGCGTTTCCGCCCAAGAGATGAGTCATGCTCAGTCCAAGCCAGCCTGGTTTAGGAAGGGGCACGGGACTCGGTTCCGGCCAGTAAGACCGCAAGGAGTCAGCGGGAAGGATGAAGCGTCCCCTCACGCTTGAGAAAAGCAGCACGAGGAAGACGCGTGTCTGTCTTCTGTCTCTGAACGCGCACTGTCCCCGGAAGGCGGCAGGGGTCCCGGGGTAACGGGACGCTCGGGAGGACAGAGCGGGATGGAAGGCAGGAGGTCCTTTAGCGGGGCCACCTGAGCTGTTCTGTTAGCCGGCCCAGGGCCTCCAGCCTGGGGTTTCTCACTGTGTGAAATAACAGGTTTTCCTATTTCTGAGGCCACTGCTCGCTGCAGCTGGTCAGTGGGGCCGGATGGGCCCAAACGGCGGCCCTGTAGTGAGCAGGGGCTGGGAGAGGTGGGGAACGGGAGAGGGGCGGGCCCGCCGTTCTCGGGGGAGGAACCGTTTTAGGACGGGGCTCCCCTAACTAAAAAGGACGGGAGGGTCCTGCGGGGAGGAGGAGGAAGACTGGGGAGAAGGGAAGCGCAGACAGAGCAGACCCGGTTCCGCCAGCGTCCCTTTAGCTCATCCCGTCCTTTGGGGAAGCGGGCTGTTGTCTTATCTCTCCAATTCTGTGTGTCCCGATCATTAGCTTTTACTCCTCAGTCTGTGACGCCTTCCCGGTCTCAGGGGTGGGGGGGTTCTACGCCAGCTCCAGGCACTGAGGGTTCAGGGAACCGGCTGGGCTGGGTACCCCCAGGGCGGAAATGACCGCTCTCCCCACCCCAGTGGCCCATCCACATCTGGGGACGTGAAAGTCACCTAACTCCGCTACTCCTCCATACGGTTCCAACCTGACTACCCATAACCCTGTTTGGGCACCTCCAGGAAGGTGACGCTGAACACCCCGCCACCTTGGCCAGCAACCGCAACTCCCTGCGTCCTGAAGGGGGCGCCTTCCCAGCGAGTTCGCCTCGGTGCGTCTCGAGGTCCCCTCCTCTCTGTTCCCCAAAGTCGTCTCGTCTCCTCTCTCGGAGTGTCTGTCTGTCCGGCTGCCCCCTGGTTTCAACGCCCAGTGTCTCCGTTCAGAGGCTTCCATGTCCCCCTGAACGACTTCAGTCATGTCTCAGTCGGGGGCCCGACTCCACTCTGTCCCATTGACCACCTGCATCGTCAGCCTGTCACCTCCCCACTCAGGACCCTACCTGCCATGACTGTCACCTGCCACTGCGCCAAGCCCCAGCTCTTCTTGCAGAAGGGGGTTGAAGGCTCCACCGTACTGGGGAGCCAGACAGACGAGCCAGACACCGTCCGACCCACACGGCGTGTTCCCCCAGCTCTGGCTCCCGCCCTGCTGCCTCCTGGGGGTGCTCCGTGTCCCCCGCTCAGCTCACCCAATCCTCCCATTCCTCTGGGCCCAGCTCGAGTCCCACCTCTTCCCTGAAGACTGGGCGACCGTTGGAGCTTGCTCTCCTAGACCCCCCCCAGTCCCGTGCTCACTAACATCTAGTTGTCCTAATGAAGGCCCGTCCTTTGCCCCTGCCTGGACTGCACTGCCAGGACGCAGGCCGTGTCCCATGCTTCTGAGTGCTCCTCACGGTGTCCGTTGGCCCTGAGCCTCGGGCAGGGATGAGAACACGACTTACTAACTTCTAGAGAGGAGACAACCGTCCCTGAAGAGGCGTCCCTGAGCTCATGGCTGTCTTCAGCTAGGAACCAGCGTGCAAGCTGGGGAGGAGCAGGGGCGGGGGCAGGGCGGCCCGGGACCACATTTACCACTGCGGCTTCCTCCAGTGGAGTCACTTGGAGCCAGGGGAGGTGGGTGCGGCTTGTCCATCAGCATGCCCGGTGAAGGGGCTCCTCCCAGGGGGACAGGGGGGATGGAGTAGGGGCCGGGGACACGGGAGACAGAGGGAGGGTACCCGGCCTTTGCTGCTTTCCCTGCTGCATACACTGTGGGGGGAGAGGAAGAGCAAGAGAGGTTACACGGCCCCGCCCTCACAACCCTCACACCACACGCCCCTGAGGGTGCACTTCAGGGAGCTCCTGGGTGTGCGCCTGTGTGTGCGCGCTCACACATGCCTGTGTGCATGCGCACATGTGTGTGCTTCTGTGTGAAACCACACACATTGTGTGTCTGTGCGCATGCATGCACACATGTGTCGGTGTGTGGCACATACCCATGTGTGCATGTGTGTGCAGTGCCTGCGCTTGTGTGTGGACACACGTGCACATGTGCCTGCGTTTCATGTGCATGCACACATGGGCATGTGTTCGTGTGTGCACATGTGTGCACGTGGGTATATGTGTGTCTGCCTCGCTGCATGTGTGCATGTGTGTGCGTGTGTCTGCACTTGTGTACGCGTGTGGGTGCACATGCACATGTGCCTGTGTGCACACGTGTGTACACATGGGTATGTGTGCCTCGCTACACGTGTGCGCGTGTGCCTGCACTTGTATGTACGCATGTGGGCGCACATGCACACGTGCCTTCATTGCACTTGTGTGTGCGCATGTGGGCGTGTGTGTGTGCTTGTGTGTGCATGTGCTTTTGTGCATGTGTGGGCGTCTGTTTGCATGTGTACGCCCTGTGCATGCGGCATGTACGCCCGTGGGTGTGTTCTCCTAGGCCTGAATCACCTCACAGACACACTCTCCCCCGCTCCCTGGGACTCCTCCAGCTCCGTCGAGAGGCGACGACATCAGGAATTACGGTGTCGAGTACCTGGCAACCGCGTCATCAGGCGGCACTGGGCGCTGTGACAGCGGCCCACTCCCAACCGCACCGCCTGTAGGCGGCCTCTGCCGGGGCTGCCCGGGCTGCCCGCAGGGGAGCGGGGCCTCTTCCAGGGAGGCGGGGCGCACGGGGGCTCCTCGCGCAGGGCCCACCATGAGCCCGAGAGCAGAGCACGGCCCTGACTCCTCCGGAAAGTGCTTCATTCCTGGGGGCGCTAAACCTACACTACACGCCGGCGCTCTCCAGGAGGCGGCATGGCTCCAACCTCCACGCCTACCTGGGCGTGGCCAGTCACGTGAACTCGGGACTCCCCGAAGGGGGACCGGTCCCTCCGCGCACCATTTTGGCACGGGAGCGAATGAACCCCATCCGCGGCTGGGTGGTGCCCACGGCGGCGGTCTGTACGCTCTGCCTGGGGGGGGCATGACCAGAGGCGGCTCCCTCGGGTTTGAATGCCCCTGGGAGAAGGCAAAGGCCTCACCCGCAACCTCGCCATCCTGAACCTGCCCTTCCTACAGTCATTAGTGTCAACGAGCACTCCGGACGCCGGGTGACAGGTGTGGACAAGAAGCATGGAGAGGTGAATGGTGGCGAAAGGGAAATGAAGATGGTCAGCTCCGGGAGGCGGGGCTCCCGGCGGGGGGCGGGGTCTGGAATGAGTGACACGGGGCGGGAGGGAAGGGGGCGGAGGAGGGCGTGGGGGTGCGGCCCCTGGGCCGCGTACTCACAGGCCTGCGGGCAGCAGCAGGAGTCCGGGCAGCACGGGCAGCGCACGTAGCAGCAGCAGCTGTGTGGGCAGCACTGGCACCAGCAGATGCCCACCAGGACGAAGAAGAGGAGGACGCCCAGGATCACCAGGCCGACGAACACCCACTCTGGAAGGGCGCACAGAGAAAGCCGCGTCAGGACGGCCGGGCACGCGCGTCGGCGTCTCCCCGCGAACAGGCAGGAGCCTCAGGGGGGCCCGGGGAGGAAGGCACCTCGTCACCCGACACAGAGTCCCCAAACTCAGGGGGCCCTTGGGGACTGAGATAGTACACCCATCAAGAAGAGGGACGTCACCTCACCTTGGTCCTACGGAGAAGGCATAGTGACCAGCCCAGGTCCACGGGGTGGGGTGTCAGGGGTCCCTCCACGGGAAAGGATTTACCATGTTGACCACAGTGTCAGCACAAGCATGGGACAAGGGCGGGGAAGGACTCGTGCCCGCGGGAGGGGGACTTTCTTTGCTGAACTATGAAGTGGTGGGTTCTGTGGGCGCATATTTTGGGGAGTCACGTTAATCTTGTCCCTAGAAGTCCTGAGAAAAATGTCTCCATGTCCACCTGGCCTAAATCAGAACACATTTAGGTGGCCCGGGTCCTTAGGTGTCATCCGTTTCCCTGTCCATCGCCCCTGAAATCTCTCCTGAGCTCAGCATCAGGGCCTGTGCCTGTCCCGCAAACCATACTGAGACGAGGGACTCGGGTTTTAAACAGAGAAGACGCTGTCCCCACCCCTCGATTTTGGGACTTGCTATAGGGCCCAACCACCCCCCTCCCCAGCTGGGTGGGGGGTGGGGAGCCTGGGAGACTGCAGGGACCTCTGATCTCCCCTAACAGCTACAAGATTAGAGCCATTCATTCTGATGGAAAATCATCTACCAAAAAGCCCTCTACAATGGACTTTAAGTACGTGCTGTTTTTCTTAAGTTTGGGTTATTCAATTTTCCTTCAGTTAAAAGGACGTACAGTGACATTTTTGTTATATAAAGAGTTTTGTGATGAGGGTAAGGTTAGGGGACTGTCGCTGAGAACGTAATTTCCTCAGAGAGAAAGCAACTTCTGTTTCCTGAACGTCCCTCCTCGCTCAGCCTCCTGAAATGCGTTCAGACTAACCGGCCCCGCTCTCTGCAGAGAGGGGATGGGAAGAGCCTGTGGCTGGCCAGGGTGGCCGGAGAGCATCGTGCCGCGGACAACGGAGGGCTGCGGGCTCTGGCC
>CM052551.1:43446454-43516699 GCA_028533065.1 Trachops cirrhosus | reverse complement strand
AACCGGACCGTCAATCAGAGCATGTGACTACCCGTCACCAGGGGGCGCCAGCCCCGCTTCTGTGTACATATTGATAAACTGTCCGTGAGCCTTTTGTGCGTGTCTTCTTTCTCTTCGTCTCCATCAGATTCTAGTTCGCTTTGAACTGTATGAGTAATTCCGACACTGAGTTCTCGCCATCAAAGGACTGAGTACTCTGAGCCCATCTGCAGTTAATCGCTAATAGACTCTTTGGGCTTTTGGGCAGTGATTGTAAGTTTGGCACAAACCACTGACTTCTCTTCGCACAGAATTCTGGAGTCAGATTTGACAGATCTATTTTCAGGGACCGGAGGCTCCAAGAGGTTACGAATCGGACCCAGGACCACACAGCTGACTTGTGATCAAACCGAGAACAGAACCTGGATCTACTCACCCCATTCCTGCGTTGTTTTTCCCCCAATACCTCACTCCCCCCAAGCCTGGCTTGTCCTTAATTGAGACCTGTGCAGCAGCTGCTTCCTCATCCTCTGGCCTTTGCAGCAAGCGCCCCTCAAAGGTGTCTGTGGCATCGTCGCCCCACAAACTAATACACAATGGTGAAAGCCAACTGCAGAGTGCTCTGCCTCTGCCAAGTGCGGCAGCGACCCAGCCCCTGCCCTTGGGGAGTGGAGAGATGTAAAATGTTACCAGTAATGTAACAGCTCCCGGTGGCCTGGGATGCAATGCAGAGGACAGCCAGATCTGTCCCCGAACTGGTGTGGAGCAGGGTGGGGCTAGTGGGAGGAGGAGGGTGAGCTGCTGGGTGTGATTCCAGGGGGATTTCCTGAGCTTGCTGGGCTGGGCTCCAACCTCACACTGGTGCGGGCACCTTAGATACAAAGATACCAAGAATGGCTACTTTCCTTAACCAACAAAGCCCCCCTGGCCACTGGGGGCAGACAGGGAGGGCACACCCCTTGCTGCGGGGCTGTCCAGCCTCCGGGGCCAGCCCCCTCTCCGTGTGAACGCAAACCTGCACCTTGAATAGCGACAGCTGGCTTTGGAGAAAAAAGGGGTGGCTGTCCCCTGACAGGCTTCCAAGGGCTGCCATTCTTTCTGTGCAGGGCTGAGCCGATTTCTCGGTGACACCCCCTCTCCCGCTGCACGGGCCTCTGGGGTCTGCCTCCGGGTCCACCGACCACAATGACGCTGGCGGCTGACCCAGCGGCTCCAGCCCGCTCGTCACCACGGTAACCAAGGCTGCAGGAATGCGCGCTAATTGAAGGCCAGTTCCCTCCCACCGCGATGAGCAACAAGTGAGGCGGGCTGAGGCTGCCGCTGCAGCGCGGGGGAGGCTGAGCGCACCGCAGCGCGCCTGGGGGCTGGGCATCCGGGACACGGGACAGGGCGCTGCAAGACCACATTCGTTTTTGGGGCGACAAGACAGTGTCATTTGTTGACTTTGAACCTCCCTGTGCCGGGCACGTAGCAGGCAGAAGTCGGGGTTGAATTTTAGTGAAAGAGCCAGGCAGCGGGCGAGCAGTGGGGAGGGCCGCAGGGCCCGGTGGCCTCCTGCAAGGGGGAAGAGGCCTCGGCCCAGTCCCGGGAGGCCCCACAGCCGCGCTCCGCCCCGACCACGGTCCAGGCCCGTTGCCGACAGTCACTGAGGGAATCAGGTTTTAGTTGACACCTGGCTAACTTTTCCAGCGCTTCCTTCTCCTCCATCCCTTCAACTCCTCCTTCTGGTTCTTCTCCAAACCAAGACGAACAGAGGCAGCTAGGTCAGCTGGAGGCCGAGGCCAGGCTCCAGAGAAAGGTCAGGGAGGACAAGCAAGGGGCTGACGGTTTCTCTCTTCCTTCCCCACTGTCTCAGCTCTCGTAGAAGTCTGAAGGCCCAGGTGTCCACGGAGGACAGAGGGGGGGCTTCCACCCTCCTCCAAGAACCCCACTTTTGGTCTTTTGTGGGGGTCGTTGTCTGAAGCGCTGTCACGTCTACAAAGAGGAACGTGGCCTCACCCAGCTCCGAAGGTGCTCCGCAGAAGGCACCCCGATTCGTGGCCAGAGCGTGCCTCCAGTAATTACCACTCCTTCTGCCCGGAGAGGACTTGCTCTCTCTTCCCTGCCAATTCTAACCCCCTTTCTCTGTTTGTAAATCTTCCAGCGCTCCAGCAGCAGCCGCTCTCAGAGATCAAAGTTTGAGCGGGCGACAAAGACCTCCGAGGAGGCTGTTGCCATGGGAACTCTGGGAGCCCTTTTAATTGGCAAACCTCCTTGGTTAGCAGCGCGGGGCTGGGCTGGCAGAGAGGATCAGGGGGAGGGGAGCCTTGGCAACAAGTAGCCCTTTCTAAACAGCCAGAACAAATGCGGGGGGATGGATCCCAAGGGAGGCGCTGACACAGGGCGAACGCTGGCGCATCTCCGCATGGCCTGGGAACCGCGTTCCCCCCTCGGTCTCGCAGCACAGCCAGCGACGCTGTAGCAGCGGCGGAAGGATATGTGGTGTTCGGTGGGTCCTGGCCGATCAGGCAGATCGCTTCGCACGTTGTATAAATGTCTGATCACTGCGTCCTACACCTGAAACCGGTGTCACAGTGTATGACAGTGGTCGCGGGGGAAAAAGCTTTGAATCCCTAATGCCAGTTCTGAGATGTCCCCTCCAAGAATTCCCTGATTTCCTACTATGTCTTTAATGCGCATGGGCAGAAAGGCTCGTTTTAGACCAGAGTAACGACCCCAGGTGAACAGCCTGACTTGAATTCATGCACGCCTGTCCCCAGGTGCCACGTGCTGTGCTTCTGGGAGAGTCACAGGAGATGGAAGGAAACGGGGACGCGTGCTGGGGAAACTGAGGCAGTCCTGGGGCATGACCTTCACAGGGAGGAATCGGCCTCGGGAGGTGGAAGGTGCCGAAGGCTGTGGAGCCTGGGTCTCCTGCAGAGACCGTGTCTGGGGATGTGCAGACACAGAGGGGACAGAGGGTCTTTAAAACATGCCGCACGCTGGCACGCGCCAGGCTTGAAGCTGGGAAGACCCCGGGGCCTCTCGGTTCCCTAAGCCCGAAAGTACCCCCCGACCCAGGCCTGTCCCCTGCAACCGAGTTCTGAAGGACCCAGCAGTCATCGGCGGTTGGTGGAATTTCGGGAGCTGTTTTCCTTTGCGCTTTTCTGTTCTGTTTGAAATGTTTACAAGAAACATGCATCATTTTCTTCTGAAACAGAACAAGACGGCAGGATCTGAGGCAGACCTAGCCCTGTATGGAGAACTAATTCCACAACTCGTGGACTTTTAAATAAAGTCGAAACCCTGGGCAGGACTCTGAGGCCGTGTGCACTACCTTCCTATCCTGTTCCTGTTGAAATCCCGTTGGAGAGGGAGCGTCTGTAAATTCCCTCCACCGACCGCCATCTCCAAAACCTGTCCCTTAGCGTCAGCAAAGTCTTCCTTGGTTTTGATCTAAACGTGCCCCGGTTCACGGCCTCTCAGTCTGTTCCCGGCCAGAGGCCAGAATGTGCATCCGGCCGTGTCTCCGCCCGCACCTCTCCCTCCTTTTTCTGCTTTTTAAAGGCCCTTAAAAAAAAAAAAAACAAAAAAGCAGGCGACCACCCGCGACATCAGGCGGCAGAGATCAGTCCCTCATCCTGTGTGGGGAAAGAAGGAACAGCAGGGTGAGCTGCTTTTAGATCCTGAAATAATAGCCTCCCCGCTTGAGCCTTCCTGGACAGCGCAGCCTCTCCCCGCCAGCCGGAGCTGCCCAAGGGGACTGGTTCCTCCCAGACCGTGGCAGGGTTCCAGGCTGTACGCAGCCTGTCCCGGACCACGTCTAACCTCGGGGTGGCAGGTTTCTGGACACTCCCACCTTCTGTGACTGTGCTGGCTTGGCCCTCCAGTCCCACACGTCTGTCCGAATATTTCTAAGGTTAGTGCCAGAGTCACATCAATGCTCACGGGACACCGAATGCGTGCCCAGCTTCAGAATGGCTGTACTGTCCGCATGGCCACAAAGATGTGGGAGGCGCTCCGCACGCACGGTTGCAGTGTTTGGCATGGCGTCGGCAGCGGCCCTCCGTTTCTCCGGCTCACTTGTCTTCGGGTAGTCCCGAACCCACCAAAAGAAGCGTCCGCAGCGGTTCAGGGATGGCCCAGGTGTCGGGGGAGGGGAGCCCGTGCCCAGTGGAGAGGGAGCCATCCAGGCAGGGACACCTGTGCCCTGGAAGTGAGGGCCCCGTCAACGGTTACCGGCAGTTTCACCAAGAACCAAAGTGAAGTCCTAAAGCCAAGCTGGGACGAGTACACATCTTCCCTGTGGCTTCGAGCAGCGACCACACGACAGCTTCTTACCGGAGACAGGTCGGGGGCCTCGTGGGAGGGGGTGAGGCCAGGAACCCACACACTAGGGTTTGATCGTCGACCCCGCTTCTTCACTGGGAGAGGTGTTATAAAACCTGCGCATTAAATCTTCTCTTGGAGAACGAGGAAGATAATCCCTGCTCCCCCACCTTACAAGGTTAGAATAGGGACAACTTGGGAACTACAAGTGGTTGGCAGTGTGCATTAGTATAAGCAGTAGAGACAGCGCTGGCCACATAACAATCCGGACATCTCGCCTTCTGTCTCCCTCTTCTGTGACAGCGCCCCCGTTTACTCTGGGACATCAGTTCTCTTCCACAGCCTGAGAGATCAGCCTCCAAGAGCCCTTGATCTTCCAAACTGGGCCAACTGGACTCTCTCTCCTGAGATTGCTTCTTAAGTGGGAAAATACAAGGTCAGGAAAAAAAATGGTTGAATTGACTCACTGCCCATCAATTCTCGCTGCACGCACCCTGGAGCACCTCAGGCAGAACGGGGATCACACTGTGATCAGCAAACATTCTCTCTGGGCATGTACAAAATAGCAAGAAGCGACCCATGTCTGTGCCAGGCCTGGCCTCTAAAAAGTCCCCGTCCTCTCCCTCCGCGCAGCTGGGAGCAAAGGTCTCACTCCAGCAGAGCTGAACCACGCAGAAGCCCGGAGCCCTAGACCCCCACCCGGAAGGGGGCGACCGGGTGGGCCTCCCACCCACATCTCGGACGAGATGCAGTAACCAGCTTCCATGGTAGGTCGCTGAGGTTGGGGGGCTGCCTTTACAGAAGTTAACAAGTGTCCCCTAACATACTGCTGTCCTTTTCAGAGACTGATTTTCCAGTCTTCCTCGCAATGTTGATTTCCTTCCAATGAGTCCCTTTCTGCTTCAGTTAACCAGCACTAACTCCGCTGCTTTCATAGCCCCGGATGGATTCTACCACGAGTAATAATTTAAATGCCCGGAGAGAGAATGCGGACCAATGAGACTGAACCCCGTGAGCTCACCTGAAACGACAGACGTTTATGGGCACTTTATCAGTGAACACACACAGGCTCAGCCTTGATGAACATTTAAGAGGCATGAAGTGACTATTAGTTACACATTCTGCCCGTTTATCATTCAAAACACATGCCCTTCAGCTTCTGCACAGCGGACGCCCCGCTGGGCAGGGCCGACGGGAAGACCCACGAGAGTGGGCCCTCGCCTTGAAGTGCCCACGGGGCTGAGAAGCTTCCACGGTCCCGAGACAAGTCCACGTGCGGTGCCACGTTTCCACTCTCACGAAGCGAAACCAGAACACGGGACCAACAGGGTCCGCCCTTGGCCCTCTTCGCTTTGCAGCATCCTCCTGGGTGACTCCCCTGGCCGTTCACGGTTCCGACCGTCAGCCGTGGTTCGCACACCACGGCCTCTCGGCCTCGTTTCTCCGCGGAGTCACACGCTTCTAACTGGGACTCCACCTGGTGCCCCTCGCACCGCTCACCGTCCGCACGTCAGGAGCCAAACTCACCCTCCCGCCCCCCAGCCTGCTCCACCACAGCCCGCGTTCCTCCAAGTGGGTGAGCAGGTGGCTGCCCGGCTGGCCAGGAGGCGTGGTGACCTTCTGACGCATCTCGTCATTTCCTTTTACACCTCAGTCACCGAGATCCAACACTGCCTTCTCAGAAACGTTTCTGTCATAGTCTCTTGTCCACCCGCCCCTCTGGTTCAGGATCTCATGACCTTTCATCCGTGTGACCCCGGCAGCCCCCCCAAGGCACCCCTCTCTTCCAGCACTTCATCTCCAGGGTTCCATTTGCCCGGAGGCCGATCGCTCACTGCCCAGCCCTGAGGTCTGGTCTCATTCTCCTGCTAGGGTTTCTCCGCCGGCCCCAGAGTCTTCTGGACAAAGTCCTCGGACCTCCGTATGGGACACGTCACAACCCTGCTCCGTCCCCTGTCCATCTTCACCTTTGTGTGTCGTGGGAAAACGAAATTCCTCCCAGGTTGGCCTCTGATTCGACCCTCCAACCCTGCTTTCCTTACTAACAGACACTCTGACTTTCCCGCCAGTTTCTGCTCCCCGTTTTGTGATGGTCCCCATGAAGAGCTGAAGTTTCAGTGACCATCAGCAGCGGGGTCGCTCCGTCTAGCCCGGACCCACGTGCGAAAGACCGCCAGCAGCGGGGTCGCTCCGTCTAGCCCGGACCCACGTGCGAAAGACCGCCGTGGATTCCCCTGGCTTCCTGGCCGTGAGCGGCAGCCTGCGCGGCGTCGCAGCCAGCCTGGGAGCCCTCTGCTCGGCGCTGTGCATCCCTGGGAGGCCAGGT
Organism: Trachops cirrhosus; assembly: GCA_028533065.1. NCBI lineage: Eukaryota > Metazoa > Chordata > Mammalia > Chiroptera > Phyllostomidae > Trachops > Trachops cirrhosus. Next base: position 43,510,086 of record CM052551.1, on the reverse strand, counting down.
CCTCGTTCATCTGAGGCAGTCCCGTCACCCACGCTCTCCGACTTTTCAACGCAAGAATTTCCGAATTGAAGTGAAGCTCCGGGGTGACTCAGCTAAGGACCTTCCCTGTGCACAGAAGCCTGCTCTCACTCACCGGGGAGTTGCCAGCCTCTTCGGGACAGAGATATCACTGCCCCCAGAAGACGGTCTGTCTTTGGATGTCTCCACTCGCTCACAGCTCCTGCTCCGCGCCGGGATGGGCGCCCTCCCTGGCCACTTGCACTCCTGTTCTCACTTTCCCTGGCCACTCCGTAAGCTCCCAGTCCCTCTTCCACGCAATTTCTCTTTGAGAGACACTGTCCCCCACCCCCCATTCCCAGCCCTCTTGCACTAGAGCGGACCCTCCAGGCATGCCTCACGCGACATTCCACGGCTGAGCCGGGGCCCAGGAGGCTGAAAGCAGCACACCTGGCTCAGGCATCCTTCCCCACCCAGGTCGTCACCTGTGAGGCTGACCTCAGACATCAGCTTCCCCGGGGCTCGCCTGAAAAGAACACCTGACGCAGTCCCGCCGGACAAAACACCCCATACTTGGAACTTCTAAAACGGTGGCAGTATTTTGAAACATTCTGTGAAGGGGGTCAGGACGACGGAGACTCAGAATTTTGCATTCGGGAAGTAAACCGGGTCCTTGACGCTCGCTGAACGTCCTCATAGATTGCAAACCAACCATTTCAATAGCTCACACAGCTAGCACTGCCCCCAAAAGTTTACACGGCCTGCATCTGGTGCTCTGAACGTCTCCAGATGCGCGGGGGCCACATGTGAGTCCCCTCCCCCCAGCCCGGGCCCTGCCCCTGTTTATCTCGCTGCTTCTATGCTCAGCTGCTCTGCGGCCTCCCGGGACCCTCCTCCCGTTGGTTTTACGTTGCACTGATTCCCGTTCTTGGTGGCGATGCGTCTCGCTGGCGACAACGTTCATCGGAGCGTCCCTTTCTCCACCTCTGTGTCCTCAGGCGCCGTCTACGCCCGAGTTACTCTGTGTCTGATCCAGGGGAACGCCCTTCCCACACTCCGCGCCTCCTCCGACCACGGAGCTCACTCTCTTCGTTCCCCAGGATCGCGGTGCAGGGGCCAAACGACTGACGGGGGTTTCACCCGTGGTCTCTCCTCCTGCCCGGCGATTACCTCCCGCGGCTGCCTGCGCCGGCCGAATAACTCCGCAGCGAGCGGACCGCAGGCCCAGCGCAGTCCCGTGTTTCAGACCTGCCCATTCGAGTCGTGTGAGCGGCAGAATTGGTCTTTTGGTCCCTTTTGAGTTACGAAGTCACAGCTGATCCCCCATCTGATTTCCCTGGGTGTTTCTACAACGTGGTAGAAGCCTTTTTGAGTCTCCACCGCCTCACCAGTATCTCTCACGCTTCCCATTCCTTTACACATCACACAGGGACGACTTCATTCCATGACGGATACAAGGTACATATGTATTTGACATAAGCCAAGGCCCTAGTAAGGGTGGATGATTAATAATTCAAGATTTAATTATTAATAAATAATTATTACCTTAATCCGTTTTGTGAGTTATAAAATGAAGGCAGCAGAACCGTTGATTTGCCAAAATCGCACAGTCCTGGTGGAGTAAAACGAAAACTCCGAAGTAGCAAATTCTACTTTTCCCTGGGTGCCGAGTGTCCCAGGGAAGCGACAATTAACTTTCAACCTCATCTGCCTTTAAAAGAAAGCACCTTAAATCTCCCCCCAACTGTCATCACGTGGACTCTTGACAGCCACAAACCGCTGTAATTTCTTTTAAAAAGTGGCTTGAAGTGTTTACCTTTTCTCCTATGAATCACGTGGTTTCTCTTGTCATTCCCACTTTTTATTCTAATTTCCTTGTTCAACCAACATCTACAGGACACGAAATATGTGCTCAATTTCCAGTACATAGAAGGAGGTCGTCTCCCACTGACATCCCTCCTATCCACAAGAGGAACGGCACCCTAAAGTAATGAGTTTTCACTGGGGGGAGGGAAATGAATATTAATAAGGATGAGATATATATTTGGCTCTGAGCGTAACCCAGACACTTCAAGGTTTCAAGAAATTCGCCTTCAGAGGAATCACTGCCGTATCCTCGGTAGCTCTTTCCATCGGCACCGTTGAATATCACACACACACTTCAGTTCACAGCCATCCTTCCCATAATTGTCCTACGTGGCGCTAACAAATGGGAAAAGCTTCCCGAGGTCTCTCCGTGGAGGTGCTGACTCGCCAGTGGGTTCCTAGCTCTCCCTGGTCTCTACCCTGCTTCAAAGGCTTCTGGCATTTTCTTCAGCAATTGGCAAATAAAAGGAGTAGAGCAGAGAGCGGGGAGCAGCCAGGGAGCCGGGGTTAACCGTGCAAAGGGAGGGAAGGAAGAAAGAACACAACTAAGGAAGCAGAAAAACCATTCAGGGCAACGCTGAAAAGAGGGCTGCAGCTTTGGAGAAATAAGATAGAAGAAACACAAGCCCCGCCCCGAAGACAGCGACGGACTGTCTGTGCAGCCTGCGGGCGCACGCGTGTGCACAGGGACCAGGAAGGAGAAGAGGCTGCCCGAGCCGGCCGGGGTCGGAGCCCGGCTGACGGTCTCCACTCACCCAGCACCAGCAGCTCCACCGAGTCCTCGTTCTTGCCCTCCAGGTCATCGGGGGTGGTGATGATGCAGTAATAGAGTCCGCTGTCGCCCCACATGAGTTTCCCGATTTGCAGATCCGCGTCTGTTAGTGGGAAAAGAAGAACCCGGTCCTGAAGCAGCCCCCCCCTCAGAGGACCGCTGGGTCCCTCTGAGTGGGAGGGGGCCCTTGGGGCGTGCCTGCAGCTGTCTGTTTCTTTACCTGGATGACAAGATGTTTGCTTTATCGAAAACAAAGAGGGGAAGGAATGAAACCTAGCGTCCCTAAGGCGAGAGACTCAGAGCCCCCACAGAATCCGGTCCTGTTCCCGGCCAGGTCCAGGCAGGCCGGCACAGGACCCTGAGACACACACCCTGGAGAACCACTCTGGACTCCTGCGAAGGAGCAGGCTTCACAGGACGTCTTCAAAACTCAGATAACCCCACAAGTCACATCAGACTCTCAGGGCCTCGTCTTGGCCGGAGCTTTGGGGACAGAGGGTGGAACCGAGCCCAGACCTCCCGGGGTGTGGGCCCAGCAGCTGCCTGGCTCCGGAACTCCCCCGCAAGCACCCCTCCCCCCAGGGCTGCTCCTGGGCTTGGGGAAGGGCCCTCCACACCGACGCCAAGGTGCACGGCAGCTACGGCAGCTACGTCGGGAAGTTCTTCCACTAGAACCTATTCCCTCTCAGTTCTGACAACGAGCTCGGCAGACTGGAGGTCGGGCTCAGGAAGGACTGTTTCCGAAGCTCCTCTCTAGGTATTTCCCGCCCCACCCTCTCTCCCCTCGCCCTCCCACGAAAGCAGTGGGCTGGGCTTCGTGACACTCCCCTGCCCCATAAAACCCACGTCCTGAGGGGCTGGAGGGCTGAGAGGCTGGCCGGCACCCCACGTCTGGGAAGAACAGCCCCTCCCGCTGCCCAGCCTCCGCGCGGAGGCGGCGTTACCGTGCACGATGGTGATCTCTCGGCCCCTGTAGAAATCGCCCAGGGTGACGGTCGAGCCCTGTTTGGAAGCGACCACTCGGACGGTCCTCCTGCTGTCCAAGCAGTCCAGGTAGGGGTCCCATTCCAGGTTTCTTTTGCTGAGAGACTGGGCCCGGGGAGACGACAGAGCCAAGGACTCCCCCATGCGGTCCTGGCAGTAGGACTTGAACTTCCACTGCACGACCGCGGGCTGGTGGGAGGACGTGGAGAAGCGGCAGCGGAGCAGCGTGGGCTGGAAGAGCATGGCCACCTTCTTCTTGTCGGGCACCGTCACCTGCAGGCCTTCCGCCAGGGCTGCAACACAGAATGAGCACGTGCGGTCGGCTTCTGCATCCCGGACGGCGCCACGCGCCACGGGCTCAGGCTGTCCCGTTTTCTCCGTCACTGTGAATGGCCCCAGTATGCACCTGTTGCCCTTTCCGGAAACCCGCCATCGTCCCCAGTGTCCAACAGTCACCAAATTACGTCAACAACGTGCTCCCTTAACATTCATAATATGTCTGCCCCTCCTCTTTCAGAACATCCTCGTCATCTCTTCTAACCCTGCGAGACCGCTCGTCCGGTCTCCTGCCTGCAGCTGCCTCAGGCAGCTCCTTGTCTCGAGTCCAGGTGGTCTTTCTGATCCGACTGTTAGGGTTCTCCTGAAACCCCTCACCCCTGCCCTGGCCGATGTGGCTCCGTGGGTTGGGCATCGTCCCGTAAACCGAAAGGTCGCTGGTGTGATTCCCGGCTGGAGCCCACGCCTGGGTTCCGTGTTCGGTCCCCGGGCGGGGTGCATACAAGGGGCAGACGACCAATGTTTCTGTCCCTCTCTCCCTCCCTTCCCCTCTCTCTAAAATCAATAAGCATGTCCTCAGTGAGGATTTAAAAAAAAACAAAAACCTCCACTGCTCCTCCATGGCCTTCCACATTTTCTGCAAGACGTTTACGGCTCCTCTCACCTCCTCACCTCACTTCCCGCAGAGCACCAGCCTCCCAATACCGGCCCCCCCCGGGGCTGCCTCCCACCCCTAGCTCTGGAACGCTTCGCCTCACTTCCTGGGAAACGTCCTTCCCCTTCTCAAAACCCAGCTCACGTCCCCCCCGTGCCGGCAGTGCTCCCGGTGCTCTCCTTCAGACACTCATCAGCATGACCTGGCAAGGGCCGGTCTCCGCGCCTGGCACGCCCTTCGCACCGTCTGGCGAGGACTGTGTCTCGTCTTGTTGCCCTGGCTTGTGAAGCCCAGAGGCGCGCCACGCGTGTTTGATCCATACAGACGGTGAGGCCGGGGCGTGTGACTTCAGGGGGAAGTGACTTCCCTGGCAGCTGGCGACCAAGCAAAGGGGACGGAGATGAAGGGCAAAGGCAGGCTTTGAGAGACACGCAGAATTCCCGATCAGAAGCAGTAGACTACGTTCAAAAGCGCTGAAGGGCTGGCCGGACGGTGGGGGAGGCTGCAAAGAGCAGGAGACGTTGAAGTGGACACCCGAGGCCGGCTGCCCACGACAGAGAGGGACACTTCAGCGAAAGAAAGACCAGGGGAGTGCTGGAGAGGCTGGGGACCTCCGTGAGCTCAACGGCAAGAGCTCGCAATCCCAGGCAGAGGACACAGTGCCCTCCGGTGAGTGGGAGGAGAGTCGAGGGTTTCTGGCTTGGTCTGAGGTTAGCAGCAGACACAGAACTATGACAAGAAGCAGAAAAAAGAATAGACAGGGGCTGGGAAGTGAGTCCAGGAGCCGGGTCCGCCTCAGGCCGCCTGGGGCAGGTGCGCCCGGGAACTACAGGTGGACTTGAGCCCACGCAGGAGAGGACTAGGCTCATGCGTGGGTGTCAGCGTTCACCCGACACCCTGCAAAGCAGTCAAGGTCGCAGCTCTAGCACACACACGGTGAAGGGTGTCTTTACAGAAGCACCTTTGACGTGGGCAAGGCACCCTATACGGACCCGCGTCTTCTGGTCTGCAGGCCGGGGCCTGTCTTCCGTGAGAGCGCTCTGAGGAACTAGGTTCGAACGCCTATGGGGGCGGGGGGGGGGGCTTTCTGCCCTCTGCCGGTCTGGGAAGGGAGCACGACAGGGTACTCGCGGTTTAGCGATTCCCCAAGGTGCCTGAGCCTACCAAGCGCTCAGTGACCACCTGTGGCGTCACTGGAGGAACGGATCAGCAGCTCAGGGACTCATCACGCGGGAATTTCTAGGGCTCTGCTGAGGAAACCAGTCCAATGTGTTGTGAATGGCATGGCGTATGTAGCCAAATAGCATTGGCGCCAAAAGATAGGACCCTGGCTGGAGTGGCTCAGTGGATTGAGGGCTGGCCTGCAAACCAAAGGGTCACGGGTTCGATTCCCAGTCAGGGCACATGCCTGGGTTGTGGGACAGGTCCCCACTAGGGGGCACTTGAGAGGCAACCACGCACTGATGTTTCTCTGCCTTTCTTTCTCCCTCCCTGCCCCTCTCTCTAAAAATAAATAAATAAAATCCAAAAAAGAAAAAGAGACAGGGCCTGGGATCTTATCTGGCTGTGTAGCATGGCGGGGAGGCCTCTCCATCTGTAAACGAGCCTCGTAATTCTTGCTCACTGGGTTGCTAACCAACATTACCTCGTTGGTCACCTGCCGAGAGTGGCCCTGTGACTGGGACCTGTGGCGGGCGGTTCTCAGACACTACTCCGCCCCCTGCCCGCAGTTCTGAGCGTCCTGCCTCTCAATGACCACCCATCACTGTCAAGTCTGACCACAGCCAGACTGTGCAGCCGGGCCCAGCCAGGGGCTCCCTAGGGCACCCCCATCCCTGGGCTCCCCTGCTGCCCCCCCAAGTGGGGACATGGCTAATGCATTCTCCCTGACTCTTCACAGTTCCCCTCAAATTCCAGCACGTTAGTCCTTTTTAACCTTGTCATTCTTCTGCAAACCCTATTCAACTCCCAATTTCCCAGGCATCAACAATGGGGCAGAGAGGGGAAGTGACTTCGATCAGCAGGGGCTGAAGTCGGGTGACCGGTGACAGGCACTGTTCCCAGCACAATGCTGTGCACTTGACCATGCCACCTGTCGGTTCTGCTACCTGTCCAGGCACACTTGGGAACTCTCGTGTGCTAGCCTTTCCAGAATAAATAAAACCAGCGAAGGAGGCAGGTGGCGCGTGGAAGTGTTGGAGGGTTGCTTTCCCGGAGAGCCAAGTGTGGCGGCTCGTTCATTAGACAATTAGCAAGGACGACCTCCTTCCCGGCTTTGTGCTCCGCTAACGAGAGGCCAGCCGCTGACCGGGCCTCTGGACGCCTTTACTTATTAATAGAGGTCACTCCGTTCTCAGCGCTTCCACGACATGGACATGAACTCATGCCCCCGAGAAAAGGGAACACGCTCTCAGAAGCATCTGCCCCCTCACAGCCTGACAGCCAGAGGCACGGATCTTGGAGCCAGGCCTAAATTAGAATTCAAGCGCTACCGGCTCCTCCTTTCAAGACCCCCAGCGAATGACGCACGGCGGCGGAGCTTCAGTCCCTCCGTAAAAGCAGAACAACAGGGACTGCCCCCTGGAGTTGTCAGAGGGTGAAATGCCGTCTCATCCTGAGCACTTAGGGTCACACGGTACAGAGCAGGCGCTCAGTAACTGCTGTGCTGCTTGCTGCTAGGGTCGGCCTTGACCTCTCTCTGTGCGGCCGTGAACCTGCAGCCCGGGGGTGAACCAGCAGCCGGGGGCGCGCAGCCAGCAGGGTGTGCGTCGCTGAGTCCTTGCAGGCAGAACCGCCCCGGAAAGCCGGACAGGGAAGCCTGGTGCTCCACAGCGACAGTCTTGCGTGTGCTCATCGCCGCCCCGCCGCACAGGCGCCCCCGGAAGTCAGCGGCGGAGGGCGACTCCGTGCGTGCCTGTGCACATGCGCAGTCTAATGGGACCCCGGGGACTCTAAGCTGGGGACAGATCTGGACAGCTGGAGAGGGCGGGACTAGGAATTGCGAAGACGTGTCCGTTTACTGGGTCTGGGAGGGACAGGAGTGAAGGGTTAGAGAGGAAGCTGAAAACGCTGAGGCCCGCTTGAGCTCCGTGAGCGTCACACCGTGGGACGGATGCCACTGACCCCCACGCCTGCCTGGCCAAGTTTGTTAGGGACCCATTCCCACTGGGGAGGGGCTTCACCTGGATCCCAGGTGACGGCTTGGGTCCCCTACGCCCTCTGAGCAGCCTGCTTTCCCTCCACCTGTGTGTATCTTAGACTCACTGTGTTTCCACCTGATTTGTAACAGTTTGTCCCACTGGGATCCAAGCCTTGCTCGGAGCTCCCGCCGGCTCGCCTGGGCCCTGATGCCAGAGCCCATCCTGGGGCTCGGGTATTGTTTCCTCTGCCCCTCAGGCCAGACCGATCCGAACCTGACCCTGTGATGCTGCTGCCCGCCCACCCGATGTGAAAAACACCTCTCAGGGTACCCCTGTCCTGCCCCCAGAGCAGGCCCTTGGAGACGGGAGTCCACTGGGGTGAGGACTGAGACAGGAAGGCCCTGTGGACATGGCCAGCGTGCCTGGGGCTCGGGGAGCCCTGAGCCTGGGTCCTGCCTCTCACACGTTCTTTGTTTTTCTGTTTCACCGAAAACCTGGTGCTTCTCAGGGTGGAGCCTACACAGGCTCAGAAGGATGTCTTTGAATGCCAGGAAAATACATGCGCAATTCCAGCCTCCGTGAAGTAATCACTCATCTTGCGTGCAGCCTAAGAAACCTACCTCTGTCCCGTGGTTCCCACCACCAGCTATGTCCCAGGCCTGCCACTCCCGTGCGCTGTGTCTGCATGTTTACCGGCTACTCAGAATTAAGTGTGTCTGCACCTCGTTCATCATCTCCTTTCTCCCCACCTCTTGCTTATGAGCTGGTTCGTCCTCTCTCCCAGGTCTCCGCTGGGCTGCCCCCAACCTGCTCCCTCGGAGAGAACTGTAACTTGGGGAATTTCCTCTCTGGCCCTGACCACCCTTGGCTGGTCACTAAAGCTAAACCGCTCTCAAATCTGCCCCTTCTCTGTCATCCCTTGCATCAGATGGCCGTCCCCGCTGCTCGGCAATAGTGACAGAAGGCTTCCCACCTGTCAGAAATTGTGTGGAGCTATACCCATGCAGTATCTCAAAGAGTTCCCTCCAAAAAGCCTATAAAGTGGGTGTTATTATTGTGCCCCGTTCAGAGGTGAAGAAACTGATTCTTAGAGAACTGAGGTCTCTTCCCAACATCTCCGAGTTAGCAAGTGACACTTGGCTGGGACGGCGGCTGACTGGTCCCGCAGCTCCGGGCCACCACCCACACAGGCGCGCATCGCCCGCCGCTGTAACAGCCTCTTCCGGGACCCTGCGCCTGGCCAGCACTCACTCCACTTGTTTTCTATCAAGAGCACTTTGAACGACACATCACATCACATCTGTCCCCTGCTGTAAGGCTTGCGTTCATTCCCAGCGGTTCTGAGATAAAACCGAATGCCTCGACGAGGCACCTGAGGCCTTCTCGCTGATCTGTCACCGAGCACGCTTCGGACATACGACGATGTGGTTCACCCCGTAACTGTGACCACGTTACTGCCTGCACCCGGGGAGGCGCCGGGGCCTGCAAGTGTGCAGGTCCTGGGAGCGCGTGCGGAGAGGCCCCGAGCATGGGGGCGGAGTGCACGCACAGAGCGTGCGTGGGCGCAGCGGGAAGGCGGGGCTCTGGGTCCAGGCACCCATGGCACCGTCAGGGACTTCTGCTTTCCAGTCTTACAAAGAAACTGACAGCGGTGCGGAAAGAATCTGTTTGTCCCACAAGCTAAATCGAGTGCCCTGGGAAGCAAGAGAGAGACACGGACAGGAAACCAGTCGTGGGGGGCGCGGGACCAGACCGTCCAAGGCACCACAGTCAAGGTAGGACCCTGAGCTCAGCGGCAGGAGACGGCGCGCCGCAGGCGACAGGCGGCGCTCTGCATCCGCAGGGGGGGGCGCCCCCGACCTCTGACCCCCAGACCGTTCCCTGTCTCTCTTGTGCCTCTCACCCGCGGCAAACCTGTCCTAATTCAGATTCCATCGGAAACCTATTTCTTTCTGTCCTCACCTGAGGATATGGTTTTTTATTCATTGATATTTTTTTAAAGAGAGAGAGGGAGGGGGAAAACATGCATCTATATGAAAGAGAAACATCGATTGGCTGCCTCCCGTCCGCACCCCGAGCAGGGATCGAACCCACAACCAGGCCAGGGCCAGAAACACATTTTTAAAACCCTACAGTTAAGTCCTGGAAAGACGGGTATAAAAGACCAGTCCTCGATCCTGAGAATTTCCATATACACTCGGTTTCTAACTGGAAGGTCCCTGAGGCCAGGGACCCGGATGTGGCTGACTCGGACCCCCGTGTTCAGCACGGCAAGGGCACGGATGTAGCGGAAGCTCACACGTGTGGAAATGCGTCAGGGAGTGAGTGAACCAATGAAAGGTGCGTCCCCATTGCAGAGAATGGGTTCTGGCCAATCTCCAGGACAGCTGCCTACAGGAGAGGGGTGAGTGACAGCTCAGAGTGGCGGCCCCGTCTCAGCTCAGCGCCCCAGGCACCTCATCCGCAGGCCGGGGGCGCTCAGCCCCAGGTGCAGACAGCGCCTCCCTGGACGGCCAGAGCAGGCCCTGGCCCAGTTCTGTGTGCAGGGAGGATCCTGTCCATGAGAGCTGTGTTCTTGGGGGGTGAACAAAAGCGGTGTCTGAGGCAATGCTGTTCTTATTTTAGCACTTTCATTTTTTCAAAGCAAGTTCCTTTTCCCTGCAAGTAGTAAGCTGTTCGTGCCAGCATCTTCGGGAGGCAGAGCTGAGAGCCCAGCCCCGCTGTGGAGAACCGAAGGTCGCTGCGAAAGGTCATGGAGAATCAGCCCTGTTAGCGGCAGGCGTTTTTAGAAGTCGTGTGTACAGCTCACCTATCCCCGAACGCTTGAAGTCCCAGAAGTGGGATCTGACCTTAGAACTGCCCTTTCCCAAGCCCTGGCTGAGTAGCTCAGTTGGTTAGAGTGTCGTCCTAATATGCCAAAGTCGTGAGTTCGATCCCCAGTCAGGGCACATGTGAGAATCAACCAATGGATGCACAAATAAGTGGAACAACAAATCAGCGCTCACCCTCCCCCACCTCTCTCTCCCAGAATCAATGAAAAAGTTCCCGTTCCCTAGCATGTCTTCGCCTTCGGATGTCCAATGTCTTCCCTGATTCACTCTGACATACAAATCTCTGCCTTCACATGTTTAATGTGTGCCAATTTCCCGAGACATTGTTTCAGGGGACACTGGTGGGCAGGTCTTCTAAGCATATGATGGAAAAGGGTGTCCAAGCATCTCTTCCACATTTGGTCCACAGTCCAGACAAGGAGAGAAAGCTTGTCCACCGCAGGTGGACGCACGGGCTCGAGATTTAAAGGCAAAAAAGTGCAGCGTGAACTGCCCGCCCCCAAAATAGCAACCATTCATCTTCCTGGTGAAAAAATAACTAAAATAAAGGGTTGACAAAGAATACGAGGCATTCCCTTGGTGTTTGCCTAATAGCCTAAGCCTGATTCTGCAGCCTTCCCATCGATTCTGTAAGTGAATCAATTTCTTCCCAATAAATTCCCTTCCTGCTTACATTGGCCAGAATCGGTTTCTCGCCTGCCGCCCTGATACCTGACTGCTTGATCACTCTAGGGTTCGGGTGACCAGATGTACCACGCGGAGATTCGAGAAACTACGACAGCCTTCTCGCACATCTCCCCAAGAGACCCCCGCACGTGGCGTCTCTCCCCTTCTCCGAGGGGCTGTGGCAAACGCCAGCGCTGGCCTTGCCCACACCGCTTTCGCTCGTGGCCTACTTGTCCTTTGCAGCCGGCGCGCTGGTGCTTTGCACACAGAGGGTGCCGCTCATTAGGCACACGCTCCGCGCGTCCAGGGGAGCCGTGCTGGCCTGCTCTCTTCCGCACCAGGCAGATGAAAGCCGGGGAGGGGCACACATCCTCTCCGTCTGCGCTGCCTCGTCCCCCAGAGATCTGAGGGGAGCTCCTGGTGGCTGGCTTCCCTGCGGTTCCAGCGGCACCAAAGCCGTCCTAAACAGGTCAGTCTCCACCCTGCAGGCAGAGCCACTTTGGAAACTGTCTTATCCAGTCCATTCAGGTGGGTCGACCTGCTAGGGTGGGCCAGCCATTTGCACGGAGAGAACTCCCGGAAGAAAGTTCTCATCAACCTTTGCTAACTTAAAAAAAAGATTTTATTTATTTACTTTTAGAGAGAGGGGAAGGGAGGGAGAAAGAGAGATCCTTTGTTAACATCGGTGTTTCCAGTCCAGCTCTGCCACCTGAGCTCTGTTTTATGCGCCGTCTGGATCTTAGACAAGCTCTTCAAACTCATCGCTCTGTACATGGAGATGCTAACGGTCCCTTTCTGTCACTAACAGACCTTCCAGGGTTAATCTGGCCTGCCAAGTACTCGCCTCTCTTGCAGCTAATTGTGGCCTTAAGACTAAGCTTCTGGGTCCTGTCTCTTAAGATGAGCTTCATTTAGTTTTTTCCATAAAAGGCACATTTTTCATCTCTACCGATAACCTTATTGACTTGGATATTTTGAGTATGTTGACTATCTCCCATGGGGTAGCACATGGAGCATTCACAATTACTGTCTCGGTTTGATCACTGTCAACTTCAGCTGGTCTACCCAACCGTGGAGCATCGTCCAGCGAGAAATCTCCAGCACGAAACTTCGCAAACCACTTTTTACACATTTGATCAGTCACAGCACCTTCTCCATGCACTGCACTAGTCTTTTTTGTGTGTTTCAGTTGCATTTTACCTTTCTTGAAATAATAAAGCATACTAGGCCAAAAATGTTGTATATTTTCTTCCATCCTCAATATTAAAACGGCGACACAAAACCTCACCAATTTTAAAGTTTGTTTTTTTTTAGAATGCATTCTGATAGGACGGCTGTCACAATACAATCTAACAAAATTGTTTCGAATGAAGTCAGACAACTAAGCGCTCCTAGACCCACTGTACAGAAAAGAACAAACGAACTTCTTGGCCAGCCCAGTACCAACACAGCACTGCAGGAAGGCTGCACGGCCCTTGCACCAGGTCTGGGAAACGGGCCAGCGGCAGGATCGCGAGCATCCGGAACCTGAGGAGTGGTGGGGATACAGAACGAAGCCCCCTGGCCTGGCCCAGAGAGACGCATCCGGCTGGGGGAGGCTGGGGGCGGGGCGAGCTGTGAGACGCTGCGGAAGGAAGATGCTCGGGGGGGGCTGGACGAGGTCCCTTCGGTGGGGGGACCGAAGAACAGGAGGGGAGGAGTGGAGAGGAACGCAGGACGGGAAGGAGTCACAAGGACGGGAGCGAGGTGCCTGCTCTGAACCCGCCCTTCCTTCTCCCCACACCCATGTCTGTCCCCACCCGGTCACCAGGCATCTACCCAGGTGCCGGCCAGACCACGTAACAGCCTGGATGCCTCCCTGCCCGCTGCAGGCTGGGTCAGCAGCCCTGCGCAGCCCCCCACCCCACCCTGGGCGCGCCCGCAGGTCCCCATTACTGCTTCTGCACTCGCTGATCACGGTTTCGTCACCGGTGTGTCCGACACCAGGCTGTGAGCTCCCTGAAGGCAGGGACCGTGTCTGCTTCGTCAGTTCGCCCCGCACAGTACCTGGACGTGGCAGGGACTCAGCCGCTGACTGTGCGTGAATAAACGTCTCAACCGGGCCATCGCCTCTCCTGGGTCCCCTCAGAGCCCTGCACCGCCCCCAGGTGTGGGCTGGACGCACGTCCCTCCCACCTGTGTGACTCCCTGGCTCCCATCACAGGACCTTTCCCTCACCACGCAGACTGACACTCTTTGAGGACAAGGGCTGTCTTTTACCTCTCGATTCTCAGCACCTACCCCAATCCTTAGAAACCCCAGGATCTTCATACACGCTTGCAGGAGGCATGAATGAATGAATGAATGAATGAGACCAAGAGGGACCCAGAAGAAACGCTACCAGAGCAAGCAGTCTTCATCAGAACCGCAAAGAGTCACCAGGAAAACACGTCACCTGCCCCCCAAGCGTGTTCCCCCCAGGGTCAAGCCATCCACATTTGGGGACAAAGAGCGGAGCCTCCTGCCCGTCTTCCTGCTCTGCCCGCACCTGTTGCTACACTAGCAGCTGGCGAGCATCTTGTTTTGTCGGAACGACAAGGACGACAACAGAACACAATCTCTGACAGGAAGCCACGTCCCTACGACAACGAGGAAGCATCAGGCTGAGCCTGCAGGGAAGGAGAGCCAGCATTGTAGCAATGAAAGACCAGGAAGGAGCTTCGGGAGCCCGAGGAAAACACTGGAGTGTTGATTAGAAATTGCTCAGCCTGCGTTAAAAGAGAGAAGTGGGGGGGGGGGGGGGAGGGGAGGAAAGCCGGGGGAGGAGACGGAGGGACAGGGAGAGTGCGTGGTTTTTTGTTGTTTTTTTTTTTCCTGGCTCTCTGACTCATTTTTAATCTGTCCTTTCCTCCCTCCTTTCCACCACCCCCACAGGAGAGAATTCATTGATTGGGCTGGACCGAAATGTCTTACCTTCCCTCCCATGGTTTCCGGGGGAGGATGAGTCTGAATCCATTCCCTCCCTCCGGCCGTCCTCCCCCGCCCCCTCCCCCTCCCCTACCGCCATTGTTGGTGCCTGCCCTTTGCTCAGGGGCTGGGGGAGGCAGAAGCCGGGATGTTCAGGGAACGGGCCGGTGCCCGGGGGTCCTGGGGAGCCAGCCTCGCCTGCAGAGCAGGGAAGCCCTGGCGTCTGGCAGCTGGTGGCCCTGCTCGCCAACCTGTTGCCAGCCTCCAGGCGGGGGCCGCCTCTCCAGGTGCGAAAGGAAGAGGGCGCAGAGAAAGCAGCCCACCCCTCACAACACAAACTGGCACAAACCCCCCTTCCACGAGAAGCTCAGAGAGGCAGCTCCGGAGACAGCCGATCCCACTGGCCCGGGGGTTGGGAGAACCGGGCTCGGGCCTCGGCCCCACAGACAATTGCTCCAGCGTGTCCTCTGCGGGCCCCCATTTCTCTAAAGCCACAGGGCCGGACTGGACGGCCCGGGTGCCTGCCAGCGACATGACTGCATTTCGACAGGAGCTGTGAGCCATCTCTCGCTCTTGCCCTTCTGTCCCCACTCCCTGCAGAGCTGGGGACCACCTGACTCAGGGACCCCTCCCCAGCTGCCTAGCTGACTTCAGGGAGGGTGTGATCCAGGCTCAAAGCCAAGGCTGCCCTGGAATCTGATCACGAAGAAGAAGAGGCAAGTTGAGGACATTCGGAACCAGTGAGGGGGAGTGGCAGGTCCCAGGAGGCCAGGGGAGGGGGGGGCGCGGATCAACCCAACCCTGAAATTAGAGATGATTCACATTTGAATAATGTGGGAGGGAGATAGTCAGCTCAGGGCCCCCCCAACTGGACCCAGCGGGGGGCCGGGGCCAGCCAGGGCCCTCCGTGTGGAGCTGGAAAGCCAGAGGCAGTCAGAAGCCTGCCTCTGAAGCCCAGGGAAACAGCGTTTGCCTTTCTGAAGTGTACCCTACCCTCTTTCGCCTACTTGCCTAAGATATTTTGAACGTGTGCCCCCTTTCCCACTGACTTGCTTCTCCCAAGTCTTCTGGTACATGACCCCAGAAGGGACAAGACTTCATTTTGGGGGCGGGGGGGTATGTGCTATTTTGCTTTTTCACTTCTGCCCTCCTTCACTGTCCTCACCCCGACCTCACAACCTGTCTGGTCCCTCGTCCCTTCCCTCCATCACTCGGTCTCCACAGTCATTGCCTCAGGCCCATGCAGGCTACCCCAGCCTTCCAAACACCCTGGCCCAAGCAGGGATGCTTTGAGACTCAGGGCTGGCCCCCCTGCCTGGCCCCCTGTCCCTCAAACGTGCAGAATCATCTGGCGGGGACAACTTGTTAGGAGCAAGAGCCTTTGCAGACCCCAGAAGGGTGGGAGAAAGTTCATGAGACGGAGGGGCCCCCCATCACTGGACCCAACTGGGGGATGTGACAGGCTGGGAGAACCCTATCTCCTCAAGTATCTCTGTAGATTATGTTCACCGGGGATATGGAAACCTGCTTACTGGGGGGAGGGAGGGTCCTCTCTAATTGCGGGGACAATCCCCAAATGGCCCAAGTAAGAGACAGCAGGGCCCTAAACTCCGGCCCATGGGGCCTCCACCCTCCTCCTTCCCCCCACTCCCACCCGCCCTGGGACTGCCCCTGGTGCCCGGCTTCTCCAGGGAAGGAATTAGGAGACACTCCTCCACCCCCACCCCCAGAAAACCAGTTTCCTTAATTAATCAGTCTCCTCCGAGCTTCCGTTTTGTCCAGCCAGGCTTCCCCAGCGCTGCGAACTCAGGAAGCGCCGCTGTCTGGACGGGGAAATGCGCGCTCAGAAGGAAGGACGGTCCCCCGTTTGCAACGGGTCGGACACCTGCCTCTCCATGGTCGCCCTTGTGTCCCGGCTCCCCCCTTCCTCGCCCCCTCCCCGCATCATGCTAACACACACAGCCCCTCCCCCACTGGCCGCCCGCCTGCTCGGCGGCCTTAAGCACCAGCGGGGGCCGTGGGGGTGGCGGGGGCTGAGACCCCCCTGCGAGAATACCGGTAAAGTTCCCGCGGTCGGCGGGAAAGGCCGCTTACCCGTCAGCCAGAGGAGAGCGATCCACGCCAGCGAGACCCTGTCCATCTTCCCTAACTTCCCATCCAGACGAGCGAGGGCGCGAAGTGGGGAGCGGCACCGGCGCGGGGATCTGTCTGTGCGACCGGGAGGCAGAGGCGGCGGTGGCGGCGGGCGGGCGCGAGCGGCTGTCCGCTTCCCTGAGCCCCGCCCCGGGCGGACCGCGCGGACGGGCCCGGGCGCGCTGCCGTTCGGGCTCCCGCACCCGCTTAGGCTCCGGCTCCCGCTCCCGCTCCCGCTCTCGCTCGGGCTCCGGCTCCCGCTCGGGCTCCCGCTCCCGCACGCCAGGCGCCTGGCGGCGATTCCCCGCCCCGCAGCGCCGCTCGCCGCCCGCCCGCGGCCTCCAAAGTTTCTGGGTCACGTGCCGGCCCCGCGGCCAGCGCCGAGTCGCCAAGTGCACCGGGGGCACCAGGGGAGGGCGCGCGGGTTGCGCAGAGCGCCAGCCAGAACCGAGTTGGGGACGCGAGCGGGGGCGGCGGGGCGTGCACAGGGCTTGGGCCAACGTGGGCTGCGAGAGGGGGCAGGTTGGGAACCCGCTGGGACTTGGGGGGGACGTATCAGAGAGGCCCCTAGGCTAGGGGGTGGTGTGCTTGGGCCGGACCCCCTCTGGTCTGGTCTGGGTCCCCTTCTGACAGGCAGTAAAGCGAGATGCTCTGCAGAACTGGAAAAAGTGGCTGGGAATCCCACGTCCTGACTCCCTCCTGTTAAAACACGACTAAGGGCACGCAGCTCGTTAAACAGCAAATATGGAAAACTAGAATGAAATCAACAGTGTGTCGGCTTCCGTGGGCCCCACACGTGCTGCTTCTCAGCCTTGTGGCCAAGATCAAGGGCGTTTGCCCAACACGTTACAGGTTGCAGGGCACGTTCGCCCGGCTTATTTACATGTTGTCAGCGGATCTGTGCCCTGTGTGTGTGTCTGTGTGTGTGACAGAGAGCGAAAGCAGCCTGTGCGCGCGGAGAAATGTACGTTCACACAGTGTAGCACCCACTAGGCGCGAGGAGTCCCGGCCGCAAGGAGGAGGGAGACGGACCTCCTGCCGGTCTGCGTCCTTGAACCTCGGAACTCAGGGGTGGCAAAACCGGCGGGTGCCATCCTGGAGACACAGAGAAGGCGCCCTCCGAGCTTAACAACGACTGTCTGGTGGGAACCGGGAGGAGAGGCGACCCTCGGAAGCGGGGAGAATCGGCTCTGCACAGTGGTCTTTCATGGCCGCTTGACCTCTGGAACCCCCGTGTTTCTGAGGAGCACCAACTGTGGAAGCCCAAACGTCTACAGCCATCCCCGACCACCACAACCCGAGTGGCCAGGGACCCCCTTCTCTTTCTGAGTGTTTGAATCCCGGAGCAAGTGGAGGAGAAGAGAGACGGCAGACAATGGTTTCACCACTGTGGGGGAGGGGCAGGGGCGTCTAGGACTCAGGTCAGCCCTGCAGAGGGCAGGCCGCCAGACTGCTCCAGGTGTGATTTTTGCCACGGTGAGCCCCCCAGGTTCCAGTCCGCTTCCTGCACCTGGTTCTTCAGCCCCCTGGCAGACCTGTGAGCTCCTGGTACGCTGTCATACACGCCCCCTCGCTTGCTTCGGCCAGAGATGATTTCTGATGCTTGCAATTAAGAACACTGGCTAATGCCCTGGCTGGTGTGGCTCAGTGGATGGAGCGCCCGCCTGTGAACCAAAGGGTCACCAGTTCGATTCCCAGTCAGGGCTCATGCCTGGGTTGTGGGCCAGGTCCCCAGTAGGGGGGCCCGAGAGGCAACCACACATTGATGTTTCTCTCTCTCTCTTTCTCCCTCCCTTCCCCTCTCTCTATAAATAAAATCTTAAAATAGAACAACGGCTTTTCCTCTCATACGTGAAAAAAATAAAATAGAAAATAAAACTGAAACAGGTTCCTAGGTTTCCCATCAGTCCTAGGCCTAGGTGTGTTACCAGTGTTCTCATTTCATCCTCACAGGGAAACTCAGGCCCCGAGAATTTAATTAACTTCCCTAAGATCAGGTAGCTAGGAAGGGGCGGAGGTAGGATTCGAACTGAGGTCTTCCGACTCCAAAGCATGTGCCCTTCGCATCCGGAAAGGCACATCTGGAACGGAGGGTTGGCGTGATGATGGGTTGGTGTTGTGCTCCGCCACTTCCCCTGTGTGTGTGTGCACGAGCGTGCATGGGCACGTGTGACCAGCACACAGCCCAGCTTGAATAGCCTTAAGGACCTAAGCGTACATAACGATGGCATTTGATGCAAAACTTGGACATAACAGCTGAGGAAACGGGCTGGGACAAAGCACGCTGGCTGTGTGGGGAATCGGACATGGACCGTGTGCTCGCAGTATGTCCACACGGAGTCCGAGTGAGTCACAGAACGCAGGGCCGGGTCCGCCCACCCCACCCCTGGGGTTTCGTTTTCTGAGTGGCACCCACCCTGCGCTTCTCTCTTCTGGCCCAGACGTCCACTTCGTCTTGAGTGGATGGGGCCCCAGCCCATCCCCTGGGGATGGGGTGGCGGCGAAGTACTGGGTCTCAGCAGGTGCCCCTCTGTCACACACGTGTTTTTTGGCAAGGTGGCACAGGGTGCAGAAGAACTTCAAGGTCACGTCTAGTGATTCTGATCGGGAACTCAAGGGATGGAGACAGGAGGAGGGGGAAACAGGGGGACTATTTTGCTGCCTTGGTGGGGATGGCAGGGTGATGCCAGGATTGGGGTGCTCTTCCAAGGGTGGTTTTGGAACGCTGAGCATCGGGTCACATTAGTGGGTGTCCCAAATGCAGATTCCCAGGCTCTGCTAAAAGCTGTGAGATCAGAAACTCTGGGGGCGCCCTGTGAATCTGCATTTCAACTGCCTTCCTCACGTGCTTCTGAAACAGGTGTTTCGGAAGCACAACCTAGTCACCTAGTCACGTGTGCGCCTGGGAAGCTGTCGCGTTGTTTGCGAATGAGCCTCAGAGTCCAATCCAGTCGCCCATCGATCCCGAGACACAGGCCCGGAGGCGGAGGTACAGACGCACCTTCACCGCCGAGCGAGGCTCTGGGTCCCCAACCCTTCAGACTCAGACGAGAACGTAGTCCCTCCCGCGTGGGACGCCAGCGGGGCCCAGGAAGCCCCTGCGTGGCGGGCGGGAGCGTGGACTCGCAGGCCTCTCCGTCAACGCGGCGTTTCGGAACAGAATGAGGACACGGAGAAAAGAGAAGTGAACCGGCGCGAGGAGACCTGCTGGTAGCCGGTAGCAACCACAGGGTTATAAATATAACGCAGCTGAAGCCTCGCCAACACATGACTTCCCTGCCGGCGCCGGGGCGTGCACGCACACGAATCCTGCTCACCGAAGGCCTTTGGGAGGCACACAGATAGCATCGCGGCGCCTCTGCTGCGCGCTGATCTGACTTCCAGCAGTGATCCGGCCGTGTGACTGCCAAACCGACACCAGGTGTCCCTCCCCCTTCCTTCTGTACCATTAAAAAGAGGTTTATTGAGACGTAGTTCCCACATCATCCCATTTGCCCATTTCAAGTGTACGATTCAATAGTTTTAAATAGAGTTTCTGTGCCGTGGTATCTATTTATGTTACTTTTTTTTAAGTTTCTTGTCTAAGTTTTGTTCACCTTTCCTTCCATGGTGCTGCCTTGCTGGGTTTATCTTCCCCATCCCCCCACCTTCACAACGGCCTGCAGGGTGTTAGAAATGTTGGAAAAAATCTAAATTACAGCAAGAAATTAAACAACGACAATAACAAAACTACCAGAGGCCGTGGGCACCTGCACTGCAAACCACAAGCGTTTCAACCTGGAAGCCTTTTCCTACCGAGGAATAAGTGGTTTCATTAAGAAAATGCCTCCCAGAAAGGAAATGCAAATGGGAAGGACGGGGTGCCAAAAAAATGCTGAAAGCTGTCCTGCCAAGAGCGTATAATAAGTAAAAAGCTGGGAGAAGGTGCTGAAAATCCCACATTCTCCAAGCAGAATCACAGCAAGCGCCTGCTGCCTCGGGCTTAGGATGGAACGAGGTGGCATCCGGTTGCCCCGCCCCGAGGCCAGACCCCAGTGGTGGGCGGCCACCCCCGCGTGAGCTCTCCCATCGCGCTGTCCCCGAGGAGGTCCAGCCAAGGGAGGATGTGCAGACGAAAGAGCCTAAAGTCACAGAAGAACGTGCAGTTCTGTTTAGGGCGCGGTCTCGGCTGTGGGAGATGCCTTTGAAAGCCACAGTGGAAACAGCATTAGAGGGCAAGGGTTATCGCTGATTAGGGCTGCGAGTCGTCTCCAGTTTCTCCTTTACAGCTGTCACTGGGCTGTGGTGTTTCTACAACGCAGGAGAAGTCGCTGGACGGAAGCTGTGCCACGGTCGGCTCAGCCTGCGGGACACCCCTGGAGAAAGGAGACAGGGTGACAGGCCCGTACCTGCAGCCAGGTGCGGGGCCCCCAAACGGACACCTGCTGTCCTTCCGACTCGGCCGCCCGCAGTTAGTCACGTTCCTCGGTAGCGGAACGGTGGGTCGGCCTGTCGTTTCCCTGGGAGTGACAGAGCCAGGAAGGGGGGAGGCTGCCTCCCTCCCAGGAGCCCTGTCTCCAGTTTTCACTCCGTTTCATTGTTCCCATCCTTTGGCGACCCGAGCGGTGTTGACCACCCTGAGCCAAAGAGCAGATTCCGGGGGGCCCACGGCATGCGTCAGCCCGGAGGGGAAAGGTGAGAGGCGGTCTGTCTTCCTGCATCTCACCCGGGCCTTAGGCGCTGGGTGAGCGGTTCAGCCGGAAGACTGCGTCTCGGCCCAAGAGTTCTCCTGGAGGCCTTCTGCCCGCACAGGTCGAAGACGGACCGAAGGGAGGGCCGTGAGCCAGAGCAAGTACGTCATCCGATGACCTCACCCCCGGAAGATGAGCCGGAGAGGAAGCAGTGCGAACGAGGGAAGGGTCTCTGGGCTCTCAAAGCGGGAGCTCCGGGGTAGCAGCCCTGACCTCTGCGTTGGGGTCACGGGCGAGGCTCTCTCACAAAAGCGTTAACTCCGTCCGCCTCCCCCGGTGCCGAGTGGGTGCCTTCCGCGCGGATTTGTCTAGTTACAAACTGTTCCAGGGTGTTCTTCTTCTTGCTCTTTCCTCCTCGTCTCTTCTCCTCGCTTCCCTGAATTCATTATTCTATTCACGTTTCGTGAGCACCTGCTACATTCCAGAATCTGTGCTGTCTAGAAATTCAGGATGAATAGGAATTTAAAGATGCATTAGTCACAGTCCCTCACGTCGCAGAGGGTCCCACTGAGTGGCAGCCGTGTGTGTTAGGGGGGAGGAGAGACGGACGTGTGGTCTTTAAATGTGATGGTGTCGCAGGGCCTGTATTAGGACAGGCACGGGGAATGGTGGGGGAACAGAGCGGGAGGGGTCCGTTCCCCATCAGCAGTGCTGCTCAGGGACGCCTTCATGAAAGGCGACCCCTGAGCTAGGCCTCATTTTTCTAAATCCTCACCCAAGGCTACGGGCATTGATTTGAGAGAGGGAGAGAGAAAGAAACATGGATGTGAGAGAGTGATTTCGAGCGGTTGCCTCCCGTACACGCCCTGACCAGGGATCGAACCTGCAACCTTTTGGTGTCGGGCATGACACTCCAACCCGCTAAACCGTCCGGCCAGGGCCTTGAGCTAAGTTGTACACGTGGTCGGGCAGAATTTCTGAGAGCAGACGTGGATCTGGGGGGTAGCGCAGACGCCCAGGTAACGACAGAGGGGACAGCGGGGTCTCCGCAGGAACCCGGCCTCGCGAAGGGCAGAATCACCACGAGGCGGGAAAGGCAGGCTGACGGCAGGCCATGGGGAGCCAGGCCACCGTGTCTGGACCCAGCCCCACAGGCAGCGGACCACCCACACAGATTCTTCAGTGGGAGAACAAGAGCAGACTGGGTTTCAGCCAAACGGTGCTGCCCGTGGGGGGAGGATGGATTGGTGGGGCGGGA
Source organism: Trachops cirrhosus (assembly GCA_028533065.1). Taxonomy (NCBI): domain Eukaryota; kingdom Metazoa; phylum Chordata; class Mammalia; order Chiroptera; family Phyllostomidae; genus Trachops; species Trachops cirrhosus. The sequence goes on along the minus strand of CM052551.1, from coordinate 43,487,892 downwards.
GGCAAGTGGAGGCCTTTCCCAGGTAAGGACTTGTGACAGCAGCACCAGAAGGGGCAAAGGAGCAGGCCAGCGAGACTGGGAGGAAGGCAACGGCAAGCGAGAGAGAGTCACTGCAGAGACAGAATCCGCACCCCTGCCCGGAGCCTGCAGGTGCGCAGACCAGCGCGGGAGGGCCAGCCAGGCTCCGGGCCGGAAGGAGGCTGGGCGTTCAGGCCCTGTCTAGAGACATTGGGGGGCTTGGAGAAGCCCCTTGCGGCTTTGGCAAAGCGCCACCTGCTCACCATGCGGGAGCATTTCTAACGAGCCGCCTGGACCGCGAACGGTACTGTAGCACGGGTCTCAGAGCGGTCAGAGGGCTCGCGGGGCCTTGTGGCCGGGGATGCCACCTCCCCCACTAAACCTCAGTGTTCCAGTCTGCAAAGTGGGGGCGTTGTAAGCCTATTTGGCAGGTGGTTGTGGAGAGATGAGGTAACGCTGGCGCAGCGTTTAGCGGGGAGTCTGACACAGCAGCGTTCAAGGCCGTTGGCTGTTATAGCTGCTATAATTAGCACAGGTGAAAGGGCGCCTTCTGCACAGTGTCGGGGCTTCATTTAAACTAGCGTCAGGGAAAAAACGTGTTCCTAAAATACTGGGTCTTCTTGGGTGGTTTTCACAACACTCACTCAGCTGAAAATCACACCTTCAGACAGACTGAGAGAGAGAGCAGGCTAGCAGCTCTGGGGGCGGGGGCTGGGGGCAGGGATTGAGAAAAGAGAGAGAATTCATGGACACAGACAACAGTTGGTAATTGCAGGGGGCGGGGGTGGAGGTGGAGAAGGGTATAGAGGGGATAAATGGTGACGGAAAAAAATTAAATTACATTTTTTAAAAAAGTAGAAGCCGTCCCAATCTCCAGTGGCATGTCACCCATTTAGACTCAGGTCCAAAGTCCTCACCATGGCCTGTAAGCCCTACATGGCTGGGCCCTGGCCGCCTCCCCAACCCCTCCCCTTGCCCCTCCCCTCACCTTACCCCACAGACCTGCTGTGCAGCCCCCAAGCATGCCTGCACGAGCCCACCACGAGCCCACCACGGCCTTTGCTCTTCCTTCTGCCTGGCATGCTCTTTGCCTGACACCTCCCTGGTTTACTTCCTCACTTCCTTCCGGGGTTTGCCTCAGTTCCATTTCCTCAAGTAGGGCCTTTTCTGACCTCCCTAAAATTGCACCCTCCCTCGGTTCCTATTCCCTGAACTTGCATCGTTTTTCCTCACTGGACACTGTCCAGTAGGGCGTTCAGACATTATATGTACACACACACACACACAACTGTTTACATCCTTGTGGCCTCTCTTCCTCACTGTGTTAGAGGCTCTGTTCCACTCGACTTATCATCGTGCCTACAAGACAGCCTGACGTTCAGCAGACCTCCCCCCGGAAACACGGTCCCCTCTCGTTCTCCTGGCCTTCTCCCTGCTTCCTCACCTTCTTAGTCACCTTACTGGGCTTCCCGCCCCTCCCCGCCTTCTCAGGGCCCCATCCGGGATTCTGTTTCTCCCCCTTTTCACTCCCGCCCTTTACGGTCTCAGCCAGTTCTGTGACTTCACCATCTTTGCGGGGCTGACTTCCAAACTCCCTGTAGCCCAGAGCTCCAGACCTGGCCAGCTGCCTGCTGGACGTCTCCGTTGGCGTGGGCCCTAGGCATTTCAAAGTTAACGTGGTCCTAACTGAATTCTTGATGCCCCTCCCCCTGCCCACCAGGTGCCCCGAACCCAAACCTGCGACCTTCTAGAATTCCTGAATGGGAAGATCGATCTGGTTAGAAAGACGTTTGGCGCACGTAGGACTTTCTTTAAGTAAGACTGAAAAAGAACCGGGGTGATCAAAGGAGAGGAGCGAGTCACAGATGTGACGGGGAGTGTCGGACCCTCTTTGTCACTGCACTGTCCTCCCTCCCCCGGCCTTGCGATTTTGGAAAGAGGCGCCACTGGCCGCTGGGTTACCCAGACCAAAACCCTAGGAGTTGCGCTTTCTCCCACGTCCGTATCCACTCCATTAGCTGGTTGTGGTTTTCCACAAGGTGAATCGGAAGGCGTCCTCTTCGTTCCGTATCTACTGCTCCTTCTCTGTCTAGGTCCCCTCTTCTCTCGTCGGACCCACTCGTGAAGCTTTGAACCTCTTCTCCAGGCAGCATCCAGACCGACCTCCTCAAACTGCAGACCTATCATGTTCCTTTTAAACTCTTAACTGAGCACCCACACACTCAGAGTGATAGGTAAGCCCTGACGCTGGCCGCGCCCACAGCCTGCTCACGCCACTTGGGACAGGTACGGTTCTCCACCCGACTGGGTACACCGCGGCAACACCACCCGTCTCCTGTCGGTTCCCAGGGCACACCAGGCTCTTCGTGTCTGAGGCTCTGCACACGCCGTTCCCTCTGCCTGGAATGCTCTTCTTTCAGTTCTTCACGTGACAAGCTCCGTTCTGAATGCGTGCACCCAGCAGCCTGAGACGACTGAACAGCTGGTCGAAATGCTTGAAACGATGTTGTCTGTACACTGGATTGGAGGGACCCGAGGTGAGTAATCCCTGAAAGAACGGAAACCAACACAGGTGAGCCCCGCGATTGCCCAGGTTGCTGCCTGGAAAGAGTATCCAGACGGCAGCACCAAGGCGGGGAACCCGGACAGAGCCCCAAGGTCTTCCTGGGATAAGGAAGCGACGTCGGCTGCCTAGCTAGGCCGCGGTGGCCAGCATTCGCAGGGCAGAGTGCCAGAGGAGGGACAGCAGCACGAAGAGAGAGGGCTGGAAATCAGGGGAGGAGCTCCCTCAAATCTCCAGCTGAACACTGGTCAGCACGTGTGCGGGAGGAGACCACCCGGGCCAGGGAAAGAACAGCCTGCGGGGATTAGAGGACCAGGCCTGGAAATTCACACCGGGCCAGACACTTTGTTTCCATTATCCAAATGCATGGGTTGTCAGGCAGAGTGCTCAGAAGGGTGTTGTATCGGGAGAAGACAAAATTAGTCCTGAAGGCTGCTCTGATTCCAAAGAACAAAGCAGAAAGACTAGCTGCAAATGAAGGAAACACTAGACTCAAACTGTTTCCAAGCAACTCTGTCCCAGAGCAAAGCACAAGAAGATTTAGGAGACTACAAAAATACCCAGCATTCGACAGGGTGAAATTTACTTTGGTCATCCAATCAGATATCACCAAGCTTGTAAAGAAGTAGGACGATACAACCCATAATAAGCAGAAAAATCAATCAGTAGAATCAGATCCAGCAATGACACAGATGGTAGAATGAGTAAAGACATTAAATAATCGTAACTATACTCCATAGTATAACTATGTTATATAACGTTCTAATCATGTTCATGTAGAGGAAATACCATGCTAAGTAGACATCTGGAAGATACAGAAAAGGCTGCAGTGAAATTCTAGAGATGAAAATTAAATGATCTACTACAGAAATACACAGAATGGGATTAATGGCAGATTAGATATGGCAGAATAAAGGTTATTACACATGAAATAGAAACGGAAAGTGCGAAGTGAAACAGAATAGAGAGACCGGAGGAGAAAAATGAACAGAGCCTCAGTGGATGTGGGCGACTTCAAGCTGCCTAAGGGGGCGGTAAGGAGACTTTGGGGGCAGATACGTTCGTCACCTTGATGGCAGTGGATGGTTCACGGTTGCACACTTATGTGAAACCTTATCAACTTGTCTGCTTTAGATGTATTCGATTTATTGGACTTCAGTTATGTCTCAACAGTGCTTTAAAAAGAGTACGGGGAACTAAAACCCCAGACACGATCAAGCTGGGAGATGGAAGTGAGGTGGGGGATGCCTGGGTTTGTTCGCGGCGGGAAAATGCCACCAGGTGCCAGACCTCTGTGGAGACAGACTGGGCCTTGGTTCAGCGATCTCAGTTCTTGAGCTCTGGATAGGAAAGGATTCGGAGGCAAGGCTTAGAAAGCCGCAGACCTGGAAGACATGGACTCGGGAAACGAGTTCTAGAGGCAAAAGAAAGGCCCTTGCAGCTTAGGGAGGAAGAGAGAGGCAGGAAAAACACACCTGGGGGAGGGGGAGGGGGAAAGACACGGGTGAGCTCCACAGGGAGAGCCACCTTGGGCCCCTATACCTAGGACTTTTCTCTGGAGGCCTCCGGGGGAGGATCCTAACAGAGCATTGGTGAGCCGCTCAGGTGCGCCCCCGCTGGTGGTCTCTACTGAAGGGTGGGCACCAGCAGGTCAGTGTAGCTGGGCCTGACGGCAGAATGGCACTGCTCCATCTGATTGTGGGGCCTCTGTGCACCCGGAGCTGAAACACCGCTGAGGCCTAGGTGTCAGCTCCAGGGGTAATGCCTAAGGGAATGGTCCTGGGAGGGCTTGTAGTTTTGCCTGTTGCTAAGCACCCAGGGTTCTGCACCCTGGTGACCGCTGGGCCCGCCTATCATGCCTACTCTGCTGACGCCTGTCTCACTGCCTGCTACGGGTTGGGAGACCAAGTGGAGAGAAGCAATAATTTTCTAAGCTGTTTATCTATTAATGTTCGGGGAAAGAGGGTAAGAATCCCTATTAACTGTACGGCTTGTTATGAAAATGTATTAAAACAAGTACGGGTAGCCACAGACTGGAGCAAAACTGAATGTACTTGAAGCCAGTGGAGGGGAAAGTACAGAGTTCAGCAGGGTGGCTGAGCACACAACTCACACTGAAATCAATACCTGCTCTCCACACCAGCAGTAACCAATCAGAAAGTGGACTGGAGACAGGAAAGTTTTCATAGTAGTTCCAGGTATGCTCTAGGGACAAAACTAGCAAAAAATGAGCCAGAACTTTAAGACTAAATCTACAATATTCAAAGACATTATTTTAGAGTTCCAAGATTTTTTGCAGTCCTCACCAGGGATATGTTTATTGATTCGAGAGAGAGAAACATGCATCAGTTGCCTGCAGGATGCGTCCTGCCCAGGGGTTGAACCCGCAACCTAGGCATGCGCCCTTACCCAAGGTCGAACCTGCAGCCTTTCAGGGTGTCAGATGACGCTCCAACCAACTGAACCACCTGGCCAGGGCTTCAAGGACATTATTTTAAATCTCAGCCTCTTACTGGTTCCTCCCTAACACTGAAAACTACATTTAAAAAACAAATTTTTTGTGCCAACGATGTTACTTAAGAAAGGGGAAAGACAAAATATTACTTGAGTGACTTGTTTTTGTATTTCTTGTTTCTTTTTTTCATAAGTTTCGCGAGGGAAACTTTCTCGTTTGCACTGTTCCTCACTCCGTCCCCAAGTATACCGTTCACCGTGCTGGGCACAGTTGGCCCTTTTCAATCAGTCGCTAATCAGTAATGACCGAAGCACTCGCCAGCCCTCTTCTCTCTCCCTGCTTGTACCCATGTTACGCAATAATACCCACAAGTTGCTCCATGCCTTCCACGTGACTATGCCCCCGCCCACAACTCATCGCGGCCAATCAGAATGCTTCACATCCGCGGGCCTAGGTCCAACCCCACCGCTGCATGCGGAGGGATCTTTTCCGTCTGACCTGTTTTTTCACCCAGCGCAGCCAATGCGGCTGCGCGCCGGGTCCTGATTGGCCGAGAGCTGCGGGGCTGCGCGCGCAGGCACCGCCTCGGTTACTAAGGGCGGGAGCCCGGCGAGGGCGCCGGGGAGCCGTGTCGTCCCAGGTCGGTCGAAGCCTGGCCGCACTCGCCATGCCAAACCGCAAGGCCAGCAGGAATGCCTACTATTTCTTCGTGCAGGAGAAGATCCCCGAGTTGCGGCGGCGGGGCCTGCCTGTGGCTCGCGTGGCGGATGCCGTCCCCTACTGCTCTGCAGACTGGGCGGTAAGGCTGGCGTCAGCGGGCTGGGCAGTTGGGAATTGGGAGGGCGAGGTGGAAGGGACAGCGACCCCGTGGTCCCTGCCGGGGCGGTGGTGGGAGAGCCCCCTGTGCCCAGTCCAGGGCAAACCGACGCCTGAACCCCAGCCCGCGATGTCCAGGCGTCCGCCTGCGGGCCTGGGCGCCAGATCCTCACTGCTGCTTCTCTCCGTGTCTCCCCTGCCGTGTCCCCAAGCTCCTGGGCCAGGATGAAAAGGAGAAATATGCAGGCATGGCTCGAGCGTGGAGGGCCGCCCAGGGAAAGGAGTCTGGGCCTCCGGAGCAGCAGGTAAAGGTCGCCGGGGAGGAGCAGCCACCTGCCTGGAGCCCGGGCACGTTCAGCAGGTGTCGCCTGAGCAAGTGGGGCATGTCAGGGCGGCCCGCCGGCGCCCGGGTTGGTTGGTGCAAAGCCGGTTTTCATTTTCCTCCCTGGTATCGGGAGGCCTGCCTGTGACTAACCCAGCGGGCGCCCGAACTGGGGCAAACGCTGGTATCATTTGGCAGCGAAGGCCGAGAGAGATCCCCTTGGGGACCCGCGCCCCGTGAGTGAACTCCGATCGGCAGCGGGCGTGGTGGCATTCAGGGCCTGTACCGGAGGACCTCGAAGCGTCCCTTTCAACTCTTTATGTTGAGAGAACCTTTTCTCCCGGGTGTTTAAAAGTAGTTTGGACCAGTCTGTCTTTTTAAAGGACACCCGGAACCAGGCCCTTGCTTTGTTTAAAATACTGACATAACAAGACTCTCAGATGTTGGCAAATAAATATGTGCCTTATGGGTGGTAAGCATTGAATCAAGTGTATTTGGGGGGATTTTTGCGTAGGTAGAACATAAAAATACTAAATAACACTGACCTTCTTGATTTGTGTCGAGAAAGTGCAGGGTAATTGCATTTTTCCCCTCCTGGGTTCTTTCCTTTCTTACATAGTGAAATTCCATTTTTCCTTCCAACTGCCAGCGTGGATTGACATTCTAGAGAGGTTCGCTAGTTTTGAGTTTTATTGTGAGGCTTTGTTTGAGTAGAAGCTCTAATCAGTTTAATTTGTACTTTTTCATACTCATGAGCCCGGATATTTTTCCTCCTCCTTACAATTTGTTCTAAGATGTTTCCCTCTGAGAAGTAAGCTGTGTTGGCCCTGCACCTCTCTGGCCCCCGGAGTCGGCTCGATCTGGTTTTCACTTCCGGTGAGAATCGGAGCGTTGGAGACCTCGCAGACGGTCTCCAGTAGGGCCGGCACACGCTGTCGGCTCTGCGGAGTCCGCAGCGGTCGCATTTGCTGTTCACCACTCCCCTGTGGCCCCGGGGGTCGGTGGATTTGCGTTACCTGCCTTTCCCGCTGCCGTTGGGCACAAGTGTGTGCGTGTTGACTCGGTGGGTTCGTTGGCCTGGAGATGTTACTGCAGTAACCTGTGTGCTGCTTTAAATTTAAGTGTGTGGGGTAAAGAGCTCAGCAAGAGCGTGCGGTTCATTCTCTTCCCCTTCAGAGACCGGTGTGCACCCCGCTGCGGAAGCCCGGCCCGCTCGCACCGAAGCCGAGCGTCTCGCCCCCGGACATATCAGGCTTGTCTCTGAAGAGCGATCAAGGTAGAGTCGCCCAAACGCGTTGGCTCGGGTACAGTGGGGGCTCGAGACACTGAGATGGGTTGAACAGTGAGGATGTGTCTGTTTGTTCCGACCCTGCGTTTCAAAGTAACTGGTTACGGGAGTTGCAGTTTGGCGCCAGAGTTGTAACGGGCAGGTCATTCCCTCTTGTTGGAGCAGCCCTGGAGAGTTTTTTTTGAACAAAAATCTATTCTGTTGGTTTCTACCGCTTTGTGCGTTATTAAACATGCTTTATGGGTCTAAGTGTGTATAAGTAGGTACTTAAATACATAGAGACCTAAATACACTTAAGTTACGAAGGTGAAGATGCATTTTCTGCTCCAGCCCAGAAAAGAGCAGAGTTGATAGGAGCCATTGCTCTTCCCTCTGCGGTTTTTATTAATTGTGGTCCAACTTTATTGAAGATGAATAAGCTCTTAACAGTCTTAAATGTAGCCAGTCCTGGTAAACAAGGCCCTTCTCACATTTTTTCCCCTTAAGATAATTTATACATGGTCTCAGGTGAACTGGTAAAGTAAAGGGTGAACTGAATTGTCCGTAGTTTATGTCCCAGAGATTGTCTACACGATTCTACTTGACTTTGCCTCCTAGGCCCTTTCGTTTGTCGGCCCTGGGTCTCAGCCTTCCTTACCGCGTCCCTGAGATTCGGGGCGTGTGTTCAGCTAACTTACGTAGAGTGGGCTGCAAGTCTGAATGATCTTGTTGCTTCATGCAAAGAGCGGTTACTGCTCTAATCCTTGGCGGGTGTAACTGGAAAACTTTGACTCCTTCACTGCCTGCAGCTGGTCGGTCCTCTTCCAGCTCCTTGCGGAATGCAGGAGCACAAGGAAAGTGGTTCCAAAGGGTCTGCTTTTGGAGAAGGGTGGATGGGAGACAACTCACCTGCTCATGTTGTGTTACGATTTTCTTTTAGCTCTCCTTGGAGGTGTCTTTTATTTTTTGAACATTTTCAGCCACGGCGAGCTGCCCCCACACTGCGCACAACGCTTCCTCCCCTGCGAGATCGGCTGCGTGAGGTACTCCCTGCAGGAGGGCATCACGGCCGACTTCCACAGCTTCATCAGCCCCGGTGAGGGCCCGCGGGCCGGGTCTGGGCCGGTCTGGGCCACGGAGAGCGCGGGCGTTACCGTGGCCTCCTTGGCCACGCCGTGTGTGTTTCCAGAGCTGACGCTCAGCTGGGTTCTGGAGGCCGCACAGTGCTTGAGCGAAAACTGCCGAGAATTGCGTGCTGCCGCCGGGCTCTGGCTCCGGCTCCTGACCCCCAGTGAGCACGTGCGCTGGGCGGGGAGCGCGCCGAGACCTCGCAGCCCGCTCCGTGCCTGCCCGCCGGCTGCCCCGCTGGAGTTTTCTAAAAGCTGCTTCTGCGGGGCTCCACTCGGGTGTCCTCACCCTGTCCCCCTCCTCGGCAGTCCCGAGATTTTAACTGGCCATTGCTCTGGAAGCCCAAGCAGAGTGCTGAACCCTCCCGACCTGTTAGCTCCACTGCAGAGTGGGGTTCAGACCTATCAGGGAGCTGCCCAAGGAGTGGCGAGAAAGCGAGGAGCCCCTCGCAGGCTGTCGAACTCGGGTGTCCCCGGAGTCTCCTTCCCGCTGCCCCGCTCATCACAGCAGCTCGTGACAAAGACCTGGGGATGGGTCAGTTCCCATGGGGACAGGGGTGAAGGGAGCACGGGACCCTCGATGTAAGCGGGGACCTGCCTATGTTTGGAGAGGAGTAAAGGACAAGAGGTTGGGGACAGAGGAGCTGCTCTGGTTTTGTCCACTGCTTTACGGCTCGTGGGGACGGCCCAGTGTGCTTCCTTGTCTCCAGGTGACAGAGAGCCAGCCCTGCTCGCCGGGAAGGCTGCGGCTCAGGACAAGCCAAGGAGCCGCTCCGTCTGTGTGGGTGTGAGGGTTAGAGAGACGGAGTTCGGAGGCTTTTCCCCCTGAGAGAGACCCCTACTGCAGACCTTGCTCTGTGAGGACCACGGACCCCCGGGGCCTGTTCCTGGACCCCGAGCGGGGACCCCTTTAGCGCCGAGGTTCTTCACCCAGCATTCCTCTTTCTGCATCAGTAACTTCCTTTACAGTAGCTTAGACAGTACCCTAAAATTCTTTGGTAGTCACCGTGCCTTTGGCTAAAACACGCCGTGAAGCAGGGTCGATAGCGTGATTTTCATGTGGCTCTAACAACGACCCGCCTGTTCCAACGCCTGTCCCGGGGATGTTGTTGCTGAGGGGCAGCCAGAGGGCTGCCCGGGCTCTGCGTCTCAACAAAACATTTTGTGTTGCAGGGGAAATTCCACGAGGGTTTCGGTTTCATTGTCAGGCTGCAAGTAAGTATGCAGATGGTGGGCGTCAAGTGTGCGTGGGTGACTGGTTAGGACGCTGCTGTAACCAGGCGCGTGGAGGGTCGGCCGAGAACCAGCCCTGAGTTCCTCGTTGGAGGCTGTGCGTAGAGGTGGTGGATGGTGTGCAGGATCCCTAAACCTTCCAAATTATAGACTTGGGGGCGGCGCCCCACCGCCTTCACGGGGTGGCGGTGGTTTTTCTGCACGCATCCTTTGGCTTCGAGATCGGCGCTTCTCCCGACCAGGTACAGAGGGAAGCCTTCTAAGGGGTATCAGATTATCTAGATTTAGGGCAGCTTACAGGGGTGTCCTTTTAGAATTAAGAAAAAAAGATGGTGCTTCAAAAATGACAGTTGAAACATTCAAAGAAGCTCTGAATTAATTTTTTAGGTGAGGAAAACGGGCTTTCATTTTCAGTGTTTTGCAATCAAAGGACATGACTGTGTGTACCCAAGCTCTTGAACTAAAGTCTTTTATAGAAACTGGATTTTAACCAGCTTCCTGTTTGATTGGAATGAATATCATGGTAACAGGTGCATTTTCAGATTTATATTTGGAAGTGTCAGTGTTTGAAAGTACTTTCAGCTAACCACGGCGACACCTGGGTTGAGGAAGTGTTTGAAGCCGGAAATAAGTTTTTCAGGTCTGCCGTGACTGACTGCTTTGGAATGCTCAAGTGCCGTTGTGGTTCACTCTGGCCGAGCCTTTGAGGGTCCCGCGCGCAGTGTGATGGGGACGCCGAACAGCAGGCGGGCAGCAGGGCGGAGCGCGTGCAGGTGTGTGGTGCGGGCGGCCCCTCCGGGAGAGGGAGGTGGTTATTCATGAGCGAGGCGAGGCGGCTCCGTGTGCGAGTCAGTTCCAGGCGGAGCAAGAACCTGGTTATGAAAAAGATAAAACTCCGGAAGAGAAGACTGTCTTCGTGATGCGTCCCCGTTAGAGACGGAGGTTGGCCAGCCTTGCCTGACTTTGCTGTTATGGGCACTTTGCTGTCCTGAGCACTGTGTTTCAGTCTTTGGATTCACAGTTGGTTCTTTTTTAATAGTTCTGCTGAAACTACTTACCCCTGAACAGAACAGCCCTCGGGGTTTTCGTGTGGTGTGTTTGATGACCCCGGCGGAGGGTTTCTTATTGGGTGTGTGGTTACAGACTGCCAGTGGTCTTCCTGTGCGGGCAAGTTTCCGGGCCTCTTCGTGGGTCTGGCTGGTTTGCGCTGAGCCGCGTGTGTGGAAACGGGGCCCCTGCCCAGAGCGGACACCGCTCCGGCACACAGCGGGGCTCGCCGGGTCGCTCGGTCCGGTGTCAGGCTAAGACTGGGCGCAGGCTGATGGAAGCCGGTCTGTTGCTAGTTGAGCTTAAGTTTAAAAGGGGGGAAGCTGGGCAGACGACCATCAAAATCTCATCAGTAACATTTCTGATCGACTTCACAGCGTAAACGGTGGGAGCCAGAAGACAACTGGGTGTTTTTATCACAGACATTTTACGTACACAGTAATACTGGAGAGCTGTTTTTAATTCTTACTGGCTCTCAAATCTCCTCCTCCAGAAGTGGCAGAGGCCCAGATTATCGACGAACCCGAATGCCAGCCCCACCCAGGGTTTCTGCCTCTCCGAGACCGCGGGCCGTCTCCTCACCGTGCTCCTCTCCGCGGAGCTCCCCCGCGGGCGCTGGGCTGGTGGGCTTCTCCCCACCGCCCTCGTCTGCGGTCGGGCTGTTCCTGCATCGCTTCTCGCAGTTTACAGTTTACGCCGAAATTCGTACCTTGATCTTCTTCGATACACGTGTGATTGTTCAGTGTGTCCAGTACCTTCGGTATCTGGAGCGTTATTGTTGGATCTGTTTCTGTCCGCTCTGGGTTTCGTTCTTGTTTCATTGTGTACTTGCTCATTCACATGGAGTGTTGGAAACATCATTTTAAAGCAACTTGAGGCTTACGGTGGTGTTTCCTTCTTTCCGTTGGTTGGTGCTTGCACGTGTCCTGACCGGGGACTGGACGGTGCTCTCGCGAGACCAGCTGCCCAGCCAGGACACCCTGTCCCCTCCTCTCACGGAGGGTTTCTCTGTGCTCCGAGACCCCTGCGGCCCAGGCAGCACGCCAGGCCCCCGGCGCTGGTAAAAGCGCGCCTCTCACCGGTCACCTTCCTCTTCCGGACTTGGCACGTGACCCCGGGGAGCAGCTGCCCCCGCGCCTTGCTGTCTGGATTTTATATTCACTTCCGTTTTCAGCTCGTGATTCCTGGCTGCTCAGTGTTGTCTTGCTGTCCCTAGGCATGTTACGTTTCTGTGGTAAGGCTGCCGTGAATTACCTGGTCCATTTTTTGCTGGAAGTGGAAATCTTAACCTTTAACAGCTGTCATTGTTGCCGAGTCATCCGGCCTCACTGACAGAACAGACGCGTGAGAGGCAGCGTGGAAACAGCGAGGACGCCACAGGCTCGGTCACGTAAGCCTGGGTCTCGGCCCGGCTCCCCTGGTCCCCAGCTGCCGACTCACGACGGCCGACCCCCTTCTCCACGGGGAGTACGTCCCAGGCCCCCGTGGGTGCCGGGGCCGTGGGCGGTGCTGAATCCCGAGCGTCCCGTGCTTTCTCGGTCCGGACAGACCATGCGGAACGTGCCGCGTGGGGCAGGCCCACGCGGGAGGAGCGGCGGTGACGGCGGAGCAGAACCCGGAGCGGCGCCCCTCTGCTGCCGAGGCACGAACGGGCCTCTCAGACCTGCTCCTGTCCCGGCTCCAGGTCTTGAGGTCTCTCTTCCTCTGCGTGTCGCGGGTAGAGGATTCGTTCCTGCGATGCGGGCAGCCTCGGCACGCGGTGCCTCTTACCGAGTCCGGACGTTCACCGGTTCACTTGAGGGAGGCTCCTTCTGGCCTCTCTGGCAGATCCGAACCGCCAGCGGCGCCGCTCTTGCCCCTGGGGGTGTGAGTCGGTGAAATAAGGGTGACTTGCACACCGGCACTGTGGCACTGTGACGGTGGGTCTGGCAGCTCAAACTACCCAGCAGCCACGGGGCAGTTCGTGTGCACGGCTGGGCAAGGGTGTTTCGGTCCCGGCGGGACGGAGTGGGGCACTCAGATGTCGTCGCGCAACTCAGGGTGGTGCTGCACTTCAGACTCCCGGACTGACTTCGGGGGGGCCCCTCAGCACCGTCAGACCGTGGCTGAAGCAGGTGACAAGCCGCGGCGGCGACCGCAGGTGGGGGGACCGCTGAGGCCGCGGGCGACCTCGCCCGGTGTCCCCACCCCCGTCCCTGCTCCCTGATGCTGGGCTCGGCCAGATTTTGAACCCAGCTTCTCTTCACTTCCTTCAGGCGACTCCAGTCACAAGATTCCTATTTCGAACTTCGAGCTTGCGTGTGACCAAGCCACGGTGCTGCGGAACCTCTACGGGTTCATCCACCCGCACCCGGGGAGCTGGCCGCCCGTCTACTGCAGGGTGAGCGCGTGCGCGCAGGGGTCCGCAGGCCCGGGGTTCCCGCTCAGGCGTCCGCTTGGGCGTCCGAAGGCCCGGGGTTCCTGCTCGGGCGTCCGCGCGGGGGCCCGCAGACCCAGACAGGTGCCCGCAGAGCGAGCCGCGCCCGTGCGGTAGCTGTGTGTGCTCGTGCGAGGCCCTCACCGTGAGCCTCTCCTAAGGTGACTCGCTTCTGAAGGTGTCGGGATCCGTGCGGGTTTCTGCTCTGGCGGACCTCGGCTTTTAGCGCCTCCTCCTGGGCGCCTTCAGGGTCCCTTCCCCCTGAAAACGGGGTGCTGTCCGCCCCACCCCTCTCGACTAGATGGCCCTTTGCTGAGGACTGTCCCGCAGCGTCCCTCGCGGGGCTGTCTCTGGTCTTCAGAGTTTCTTCCTCTCTGTTCGTCCGACGAGGCCGGGAGCTCAGGAACCGGGTGTCAGCCTCACTGTTGGTCGGTGTGACCGTGATCGGGTCCTCTCACCTGTTTCTGAACGGCGACGTCTTTGTTTCTCCACCCGAGTCTCAGTCGCCTCTCGCGAAGCGTGCTCACGCGGCCCGTGGACCGCCTGTGGTTAACGGCAGCGGTCCCCTCGGGCCCACGTTGCTCTTTCTGCCACCACAGCTCGTCTAGTCGTCACGGCCTCCGCAGCCTCTCCCCCCCCAGCACCGCCCCCCGCCCGGCCGCAGCCTGAGGGTCCACGGCAGGCAGAGTGACGGGGGCGGGAGAAGGTACAGGTGTGCATCTCTCCCCCGCAGTCCGACGACCGGGCCCGCGTCAACTGGTGTCTGAAGCACATGGAGAGGGGCTCCGGTGAGTGGGCGGCCCCGCCCGTGTTCCCCCGCGGGTGTCCATGGTCTGCGTGGCCGCGGCGCTGACCGTGTCCGTGTCCTGTGTGCCAACGGAAGAAACCAGGCAGGACCTGGAGCTGCTCACCGTCGAGGACCTCGTGGTGGGGATCTACCAGCAGAAGTTCCTCAAGGAGCCGTCCCGGACCTGGGTGCGCAGCCTGCTGGACGTGGCCATGTGGGACTACTCGAGCAACACCAGGTGCCCGTGCGGGGTGGGGCTCCAGCCTGGGGGGCGGGGCTCCAGCCTGGGGGCGGGGCGGCCGGTCTCCGCCCTCGAGGCCTGATTTTCCCCGAGAGGCCCCGGAGTCCTTGCGTTTCCCTGAGGGGAGGACCCTGCTGACTCTGACAGGTGGACACGTGGTCGCTCTGTCTCCACTAGAGACCGGGACCGGCCACCAGTGACACTGCCACGGCGCGCCACCCCCCAGGGTTTCCCTGCTGGTGGAAGGACGCGCTTGCTCGGGTGTTCCATCGCCGGGATCCTTGCGTTCACACGCGGGAGGGAGTCGGGCCAGGCGGAGAGCGGCGAGCGGCCCTTCCTCAGGCTCTGGCCGCTGGGGCGCGGGGCCGCTGGGGCGCGGGGCCGCACGCCCCGTCCCTGCCTGTCGCACGGGTGTCCTGGGAATGGGGACGCGCGTTCACCTCCCACAGCGGGCGCGGCCCCGACGCAGTCCTGTCCCGCAGCCCGAAGGCCGCCTTCAGGCTGTGCTGACCGTCCCAGTAACGTCTTCGATAGTACAAATTCAGCCCGGGGTCACCCCAGGACCGTGCCCCACGCACGGTCATCGTGTCCCTTTGGGCTCCTCCGCCCTGCGACAGCCCCCGCCCGCTCTCAGGACCCGGCGTTGGGGCAGCAGGCGGGCCGGTTCCTGCGCCGGTCGTGTTTCCCGGTGTGAGCTGCCCGCGTGTCCTCGGGACGCGGTCGAGGCTGCGTGTGCGTGTGTGTGTGTGCGTGTGTGCGTGTGTGTGTGTGTGTGTGTGTGTGTGTGAGGCAGCCCAGAGTGCCGTGTCTTCTCACCGCGCTGTCCTGGAGGCGTTTGCCCGGTTACTGATGGGACTGGCCACCCGTGGAAGGCAGCGCCTGCCAGATTTCCCCGTGGGAAGTCCGTGGTTTTCACCTCGGGAGAGGCTTTGACGATCTGTCCCCGAAACGCGAGTCTGCCAGCGTCAGCATCCGTCGGTGGTTTTCACCTGGATCCGTCAGGACCGTTTGTGAGACGGTGTTTTCTGGCCCCGTTGTTCCTGAACCCCGGGGGGGAGGGGAGCTGCCCTTCCGCTCGCGGTTGTTTTATGAACGTGGACTCACGGATTCCTCTTCATTCCGTGGGCTGTCACGTCACTGTCAGCGGACGTTATGGCCAGTGGGCGTCCCTCCAGAGCAGTGGTCTCTGTGTCCTTTGACCATCTCCTCGTCCTTCTTTGTGCTTCTTTGCTTCTGGCCCGTGGCGTCCCGGCTCACCTGTCGCTTGCTGTGCCGCAGCCGTGGGTCAGCGCTGCTCCCGGAGCCCCGTGTCTGCGGGTGAGGCCGGTGCGTGGGCTGTGGGCGCAGGCGTGCTCACTCCTGGAGCGTCGCTGGCTCTGGCCGCTGCGGTGGACGGAGCTCGGCCCGGGCGTGTGCGCACCCTCCGCGCCGTCTCTGTCCCCGCGAGCTCAGGCTGAGCCCGAAGGTCCAGCCCGCCGCCCGGAGGTCTCTGGGTTCCACCTTCCTGTTTCTGTGCGTCCGTCTCCGTGAGCGGCCGGCGCTCAGGGTCTCTCTCCGTTCGCCCGGTCCTGGGCAGCCGGAGGTCGTTGCTGGAGAGCTGAGTGACACCGCTGTGCAGAGGCCCACGAGCCGCAGGACGTGGTTCCCCTCGTTTGTCGGGTGGAGGGGGGCAGTCACAGTGGGCCGCTCAGGAGTTACCTGGGCTGGGTTTCCTCCTGCCCTTCCGAGCGGTCGAATCGCGCTTTTGAAACCGAGTTAAGTCCGTGTGCTGGTTGTACTCCGTTTTTGTTTTTTTCTCCCATTCTTGGCTTTATCTTCTGAAAGTGAGCGTGTCGACGGGCCCGAACAACAAAGCACAGTGAGAAGTGTCGCTCGCTCCCGTCTGGCTCCACAGACGGCCCCCTGGTCGCGTCCAGCGCGCAGACGGACTCGGGCAGAACCGACGAGTCTTCCGAGTCTGTTTAAAGTGTTTTCTCTCCGGGCCGTGCGTCCCGGGACCGGTGATGGGGCGTGGGCGGGCACCCGCGTCCCCCGGGGAAAGCGGCTTTCGGGGCGTTCTGGCTCGAGGGGGTCACTGCCGGCCACTGGCACCCCCTCAGGAAGTCACCCCTTTACACGGGGGTCCGGAGCTGTTGGCAGACCTGCGGAGTGGTGGGCTCTGACAGTGGTTAGGGTCTCCTGGTTTCCACGGCTCTCTGTCACTTCCTGGTGTTACTGCTCCTCCTCTGTTCTCAACCCAGGCCAGCTCTGGGCGTCGTCTGTTTGGTTAATTTTCCCCAAAATAACGGATTTTAACCTATTCGATCTGATTTTTCCACTCTCTCAGTAATTTTGGTTTTAATTTATTTTCTTTTACTTCAGTTCTTTTTCTAGGTTTGGGGGCTCAGAATTTAATTCATTCATTTGTTATTTTCATTTTTTTAACTTTACCTTTCAGTGAAGTTTACTTCACTGTCGTTTTGTTTCAGTTTCGGGGTACGGCATGCTTTTCATTGGTGAGTGTTTGGCCGTGTGAGTTCCCTCTGACCTGGCTTCCAGTGCGCCCCGTGGACTGACACACTGTTTTGTCAGTCAGGGAAGATCCTGGAGTTCCAGCTGTCTTTACCCCGGGAGTTAATGTGGTGCAAGGCTTGGGCCTGTCCAGACAGGCCTCTCCGGTTTGTTAGTGAACTCGGGCACTTCGGCTCTGTGACCGGAGTGTCGTCCTCGAGAGGGGACCAGGCAGGTTTGGGGGCGTGGACAGGCCCCGGCACCGAGCGGCCCACCCCCAGTATCAGGTCAGGAGAGACGGGCAGAGAAACTCCGGCTGGTGGTGGGCCGGGATGTGGGTGCGCCTGGTCCCCTGGGTCCTCGTTAGACTTCCGGGCTGTGGGCGCGGCCGTCCAGGGCGAGCTTGGCCACCTTGCGGGCTTTCCCCGGCTTAGGTGCGGGTGAGCAAGGGAGGCTGCAGAGCCCAGGTGGCGCCCCCTGTTGTTCAGTGGGGTCGGCGGCGGCGTGGAGACAGAGAACCAGGGAGTGGGAGCGCAAGCAGATGAGGGCAAGGTCATCCTGAACGGCTGGCCGACCTTGGACAGCACAGGCTGGCGCCGTGCGGTCCGCGTGGACTCGATCCTTCTCAGTGGACGCGTGGGCCGTCCTGATGCTGGTCCACCTGCACCGCGTCGTGCAGGGCCCGGAGCGCCCTCGGTCTGAGTGACGCCCGACGTGCGGGGAGCCCCCGGCCACACGTGGGTTTAGCCCTGTCTCGTTCCAGGTCGGCTGTGGCCCTGCAGGTCTGCAGGCATTTTCCTGGGGACCCGGCTTTTGTAGGGTTTTGATTTGTCGTTCGTTCCTTGTTTATTTGAGTCCTGGAATCGGTCTCTAGCGTCTCCTTTGCTTTCGTGTCGGGTGCGGTGTGCAGGGGACCTGTGTAGACGCGGGCGGTGCCCCTGGGGCTCCCTGCAGACGGAGGCAGTGCCGACTGGAGTCTAGAGTCACCTGGGCCCGTGTGGGTGCGGGAGAGCGTGGGGTAGACAAGCCCACGGCTCCGCTTCAGAGTTTCACGAATCATATTCATGAAGTCCCTTCCTGGGAAGGCAGGGGGACAGCCTTTCCTTTGTTTTCAGACCGGCTTCCCTTTGGCGAGTCAGCTTCCGTTAGGAGCAGGGAGCGGGCTTTCCACACTGGGTGGGCCAGCCTGGGTGAGACGTGGCGTGGAGCTGCCTGCCTGCTGCAGACTGCGCACGCGGGGGACGGACACACACACACACACACACACACACACACACACGGCCCTGGCTCCTCCGTGGGCCCCGCCCCGTCCAGCTCACGCTCCTCAGCCCCGCCCCTCCTGCCACCCGAGCGGACGGCCGCACCTCCCTGGCGTCTCCGAGCCTCGTTCTTCCTTGGTGTTCGTGCCTTGGGACCGACCTGTCGGGAACTTACTGTCCCTTAGGCCTGCGTTTCTTTGGCCTTCCCCACTGTGCGGTTTCATGTGTGTAAGAGTTTCTGCGCTTCATTCAGTACTGTGCCCCCGGGGCCAGGGACGGTGCCCCGTGACCGACGGACGCACCCCAGCCGGTGTTGGTGGAGGGAGGGCCTGAGGACCTCGGTCACCAACGTGTGTCTCAGACACTCGTTCTAGTTCAAGGTAAAACTGACCTGTTGCGGTTTTGTGGGGCTTGCATAGCATCATGAAACTGCACCTGAGGAGGTAATGTAAAAATGTTTGTAAAAAATCTGTATTTCGTGTGTTAAATTAGAAGCCTTTGTGTTTAAGTGATCGTGCCGGCTGTCCTTGACCGATTCCGAGGAGGTGAGGCCGGTGCCGAGCCGGCCCGGACGGTCGTGCCCTCTCTCTGGCAGGTGCGGGTGGCACGAGGACAACGACACCCTGGCCTGCGCGCTGGCCGTGTGCAAGAAGGTCGCGTGAGTGTCGGGCGGCGCGCTGCTCAGCCCCGCCCCCACAGCTCCCGGAGCCGCGCGGCGTTTCCTCCGCCCCCTTCCGTCCTCCTGCCCTGGCCCTCTGGGTCTGGCAGAGCCGCCCAGCGGCTCGGGGGCCTCAGGCACTGTGGGCGCGCCCCTGCAGGCCCCTGCAGGCGTGACCTGCTGCCGTCCCCAAGGCCAGCCCTTCCCCGGAAGGTGCTGGAGGCGCACGGCCCCTTCCCCTCATTCTGCGGCAGGGGCACCCGGACCCCACTCTCCGGGTGCTCGGGGGTCCCTCCCACGCTGCCGTCCTGGGCCCCGAGGGCAGGCCCGTGTTCTAAGCCGTAGCCTTGTTGCGGGCGCCGCCTCCTCCCAGCCCTCGACACTGGACAGTCCCGTCACCTCTGCCCTCACTCACGTTCCCCTCTGGCGAGGCCGACGTCCTGTCTGTGGTCAGAGCGCTGGGGTGAAAGTGCGTGACGGGCCGACGTAGCCCTCCCAGCGGCGGCCAGCCCCCGGCCCGCCGGCGTTCCCGTGACCGGCCGGCCCCGCCTGCTGCAGGTACTGCATCAGCAACTCCCTGGCCACGCTCTTCGGCATCCGGCTCACCGAGGCCCACGTGCCGCTGCAGGATTACGAGGCCAGCAGCAGGGTGACGCCCAAAATGGTCATCCTCGACGCCGGGCGGTACCAGGTGAGGGGGGCCGCTGGGGGTGCTGTTGGGCCTTCGGCTCTCCCTCCTCCCGCGCCCAGTTTTCCAGAGCGTCAGGGAGCGTCCGGCGGTTCTTGACCCGAGTGGGTCTTGCATGAAGCCCTTCCCTTCCTGCCGTATATTCCTACTCGGAGTGTTAAGAAAATTAAAATTGGCAATGTTTTTATACAAAACACATCCAAACATTTATTCCAAGAATTAAGTACGTAGACGTAGACACGACAACTTTAAAACGTGTGACGAGACACGTGAGGCCGGATTCGGGGAGTGATGGGGAGCGTGCATCTCCCTGCCGCCTGCCTCCCTCCTCACCCGCCAGCTGGCCGCTGTGCCGGGAGCACCCCCACCCCCCGCCAGTCAGGAGCGCAGGCGGGGCTCCGCGTCATCCAGGCCGGAGTCGCCCTCCGCAGCCTCGCTCCTCACGAGCTGGCCAGGTGCTGGGAAAGAGCGACTTGAAATCGGAGTCAGTGGTCCCGTAACAAGAAATCAGCGTTTCTCCCCCTGGTATTTTCTCCTGTTTTTACAGAAGCTAAGGTGCGAAAGTCCAGGATTCTCTCATTTCAACTCTTCCCATCAGGAGCCGAGAGCACAGGCGGCCACCGGTAAGCGGCCCTGTCCCGTGCGGACGCGCGTCCGAGGGTCCGAGGGTCCGGGCTCCCCGCCCAGCGAGGCCCCAGGCACCGCCAGTGCCGGACGGAAGCTCTGCATCAGCCGTGGGAGCTAAGGGGGGGGAGGTGGGCGGGGGGGAAGCTGCCGCTCCCGTGGCAGCCAGTTCCGTAGTTCCGAGGCGCCGGGGCCGGGGCGGACGGGCACTTGCAAGCTAGGGACCTGAAACCCGGTGGTGCCCGAGCAGCTTCGGTTGTGGCTTCTGGGCTGTGATGCCGGGGGCGGGCCCGGGGTAGAGGGGCACGCCCACCAGGGGGCGCTGCACGGTGGGACGGTAAACTACTGGCTTTTCTTCCCCCACGCTCCCCGTCCCAGGTGACCGCTTCGCTGGGGTGAAGATGGCGGGCCGCACCGGCCACGCGCGTGGGAGAGGGATCACGCGCCTGCTCGAGAGCATCTCCGGCCCCTCCGGCCAGGCGCCCCGGTTCTCCGGCTGCGAGGCCGCCCTCTCCCCTCCCGTGGCCGCGAAGGAGGGCTACAGCCCTTTCCCACCCCTGTCCCAATGACGGCACTTTCTCGGGGTCTGGTAGCACGACGGCCCAGCTGCCCCCGCCCCCGACTGCGGGCCCGTGGGCCGCGGGGGCGGCCAGCGCCGCCGCTCTGAACACCGCCTCACCCGTGAGGAAAAGCTGCTTCCCACGCGAGACGTCTCGCGGCTGCAGGGGGCTTGGCGCGGTTTGCTTTCTCCCAGGGCGCGTCCCCTCCTCGACTGCGTCACGCAGTGCCTGCGCACGCCTGAGTCCCGTAAGAACAAGCAGCGTTTTCAGAGTGTGCTTTTGGGAATGTTGTGTTTTCATCTGCTTTCCTCACAATAAAGGTGTCTGTTACGAAAGGTCTTAAATAGCGTTAACGTATCTTTTCCCTCGCGATGTGCAGAGCCTTGCTCTGAAGACCTGCTGGCTGTTTTCACTGCAAATATCTAAGAAAATTAGCCTGTAACGAAAACAAAGTGTTGTTACTTAAAGTCTTTGAAACGTGCTGACTTTGGCAGAAGGAGTCATTGGGAGGGTGAGAAGCCAAGGGTTAGGTAACGTCCCCAGTCACGTGGCCAGGTAGGGACCCGGTTCCAGCGGCCCGGCCGAGCCAAGACGCACCAGGCCGAGGTCAGGCCGAGCCCGGCGGCTGGCCTGCTGGTGGCTGGCTGGCGCTGGCCCGCGTCCTCTCCCTGGGCTGGTCTGTACCCTGAAGGAGGAAAAGGGACAAGGCAACCCTCTTCGGACCACGGCCAAGGCCGTGCGCGGCAGTGGCTGCGGCAGACTGTGTTCAGGTTCAGGTCTGCAGGGCCGCGACTCCGGGCCGCAGGGAGTCGCTCAGGGTCTGCCCTGGGACTTGGGCCCCTCTGCCCGCCGTCTGCCTGCTACTGGCCGCCGAGTGCCTAGTTGTGCACAGATGTGTCGTCCTGTGACGTCCCCGTCACCCTCCGTTTCTCACTCACACACACACGACTCGGGGACTTGGTCTCAGAGCATCCTCGTGGGGCCGTGGGCCCGGCCCGACTCTGCTCACAGTCAGTGCTC
Source organism: Trachops cirrhosus (assembly GCA_028533065.1). Classification (NCBI taxonomy): domain Eukaryota; kingdom Metazoa; phylum Chordata; class Mammalia; order Chiroptera; family Phyllostomidae; genus Trachops; species Trachops cirrhosus. Next base: position 43,466,301 of record CM052551.1, on the reverse strand, counting down.
ACTCACATGCCGTGCGCTCCTCTGACCCCTTCCCTATGTTCCTGACGTCAGACCTCTGAACAAGAAAAGTTACAGGATATAAGTGTCTATATTGCATTCCCGTTAGCAGATTTTATAAAACTTTCGTACCTAAGCTTCTGAGTCTGCACGACGGTAACTGGGCTGGTGGGGAGATGGAAGGGAGGAGGCCTGAGGTCGGAATGCCCACCCGAGGCCTCGGGGCTGCGAGTGTGCCGCCCGAACTGAATCCTGTGCAGGCCGCCCAGCTGCCGTTCCCAGAACCGCACGGGCTGGGCCGTGCTTCTGAGGCTCGTGGGGACCGGCCACAGGGATCCGGGAGTGTTTGGGGAGAGTTCAGTTAGGCTTTTGCCTAGTTCCTGGTTAAACCAGCGACTTTTTTCTTCTGTGCGCCTCGTGTACTGGTTCCAGACAGTGCAGAGGGAGGAGAAGTGGGGCCCCGGGAGAAACGGGGGTCTGTGTCAGGGCGGAAGCTCTCACACCATCCGGCCATGGTGAGCCCGGTGTCCGAAGCTCAGTGGGTGCGCAGAACACGGGGAAGCTCCCGTCAACACAGTCCAACGGACAGTTTGTTCACTGTTCATTCAAACACGTGGAATATTTTAAAAATGGTAATCTCAGTGAATTGCAGGGTGTGAACGAGTCGTGTGTTTTCCCTACTGTTCAGTTATTTAAACAATTTTAAAAACCTCATGTATACAGAAGTCACAGTGGAATCGAAAACCAACTTGTAACTAAATGATAGTGAAAGTTCTGCAGAGCAACCGAGTAGCAAGGTCTGCCTAACCCACTGGGGCCCCTGAGGGGGCAGGTGCAGCTTTAAGTAGTCACAGCGGACGAAAAGAAGGGCCGAAGTCAAGCACCAAACATTTTAGAAAGTTAGAAAAAACCCCGGAAATAAACATGACACGGCCAACTATAACAAGTTTTAAGTTGGCACAAGAACAGTAAACCCACGAAAAACGGACGGAAGGGCAGGGTTCCATCCCGGGTTGGGGCGAGTGCAGGAGGCGACAGTCAGTGTCTCCGTCCCTCCCCCTGAAAACGTCTCTTCTAAAACGGGGAAGGAAGGGGAATGGGGAGCAAGCTCCAGAGAACTAGAGAGCGAACGTGGCGCCCGACAAAGCCCACGGGCTCTTCGAAAAGACTGTGAAATAGACAGAAGCTGCAGTGCGGGGAGGCAAGCCAGCAAGAAAAGGCACAGACCGTGTTAGGGGTTAGAGGGGGCACGGGCCAGACCAGCAGAGGGAGGAAATGCAGTGACACTGTGAATGTTCCCACCGATAGATCTGAAGACTCAGATGAACTCAAACACACTCCAGGGGATGTAACTCACCAGAAGTGCCTCGAGAAGAAACAAAGCCACATCCTCTGTGACAAACGGGAGCATTAAACATCCCCAAGGCATGTGGCCCAGCGGGTGAATTCTGCTCCACTTCCGGGGAATATATCGTTCCAATACACACAAATACATAACGGGTTGTGCCCAGACTGCGTTGATCGAGGAGAGTGAGAGTGACTTAGCCTTAGAAGATCGATGAGTGTCACTTGTCACAACAGATTCAAGGGGGGACAGCGCGTTGCCATTAGAACGGGTGGAGAAAGAAGCACTTGACAAGCTCAGCACCCATTCGTGATACAAGTTCCAAGCAGAAACAGGATCAGCGTTTCCTGTGCAACTAGGAAAATTCTACAGCCAGTAGTCTCTCCACAGGGAAGCTGGGAAAGCACTTGCGTCACCATCAGGAACAAGAGCAAAAACACCCGCTATAGCGTTTATTCAACGTCGCGCCGGTGTTCTAGCAAGTACAGCAGAAGGAGGCATGAAATAAAAGCAAAGATTCAGGGAGGAGTCGATGAAACTGTCACCAGGCGCAGAGATGGCTGTCCACACAAAAGCTAAAAAAAAAAAAAACTAGATAGATCCATATAAAATAAAATGCATTTCCACACATTGACAGTTAATGCTTTAGAGAACAATTTTTTAAAAAAAATAACCGAGCATTTACAGTAGCAAAAATCTTTGAGGTACCTAGGAATAAAACTGACAAAACTTACAAAGTCTATATGCAGAACGTTATAAAACCATGAAAAATAGTAAAGACCTAAATAAAGAGGGATTTCTGTAACATTGTAAAGATTTATTAAAGATTTCACTTCTGCACAGACTGATCTGTAGATTGAATGCAACTTCAGCTAAAATCCGAGGGTTTTTGCCCTGACCGAGGCGGCTCGGCTGGGAACCATCCTGCAGAGGGCAAGGTCGCCGGTTCAGTTCCCAGTCAGGGCACATTCCTAGGTTGCAGGTTCAGGGCGCGTACAGGAGGCAACCCATCAATGCTTCTCTCCCTCTCTCTCCTCCCTTCCCCTCTCTCTAAAAATAAATAAAATCTTTTTTGTAAAAATCTGAGTTTCTGTGGGACTTCGCAAGCTATTCTAGGAAGAATTAAGGTATAGAGAAGCCAGCACACGCCTCCGGGAGAAGAGTGTGATCGGAGGTGGGGTGGGATTTGCCCCCCCCCACGAGATCTTCAATGTATTTTAAAGCCTACGATGATAGTTAAGATTTTGAGACTCTGAAGTAAGGACAGACAGATTAACAAATGGGACAATCATCTTACAGAACTGTGGTGGATGGCAGGTGACATCTCAGACCAATGGGGCTGTTTAGAAAATTGTGCAGGAACTTATAAATGCATGAAGGGGGGAAAATTGACATCTGACCCCTTCCCCACCTTATTCGCCAAGACCCTCCACTGGGTTTACGGATGTAAATGTGAAAAGGAAGCTCTTTAAAATTTTTAGGAGAAAATGTATCTCTCTCTGAGTTCCTAAGGATTTCTTCAACATGGAAGGAGCTCACTATCAAACTCTGGCCCTGTGTGACCACATTAATTTCAGAACTCGCGTTCGCTCAGAAAAGAAAAGTGCAGAGAATGAGAAAAAAAGGAGATTCAGGCGGGAAACTCAAAGCCAAGACTCAGAAGGCGGGCGCCTCTGGGAAACGGGAGGAAGGCAAGAGGACTCTCTGGGTCCGATACTCCAGTTACAGGAACGCAGCGAGCGAATGTTAATCGAGGCTTTTTGGGAAACCAGGCGATCACAGTGAAATAAAGTTTCTTTAGCTCAAATTCTGTCTTAATCTTTCTTGAAGCTCCTATCAGCTGCGGTGGGAAGGGCCGGCGCTAAGGAATGCCTGAGACGCTCCTGCGCTTCAGAGAAAGGCAGGAGCGTTCTGAGAGCTGGGCGAGAGAGTTAGGTGTCCTAGCCGCTGCTGAGCTGACCCCTCCTGTCGTCCCTCAGCTTCAAGGGGAAAAACAAAACTTGCAGTCCAGCCGCAGCTGGATGCCACCCCAGGGATTTGTTCACGGACCACATCACAGCCGGAAGAATCTAGAAAGCCCAGCTCTTGCTTTGAGATCGCAGGCACAGAGGGCAATTTTAAATAAACGTGGCTTTGCAGGAGCTGAGAGGCAGGCCTGCCGGCAGGGCCCAGAGAGCAGCCACCGTTTGTTCTGGAATCGGCTAAAAATGACGGCTGCGTTCTGCCTCCCGCCGCGCTCAGCGGCGTTCAGGGCGAAAGCAGGTCACAGCGGGGGGTGGGGGAGGGTGGGCCGAGCACCTAAGAAGCCTTTGACTAGTAGCGGGAGGCCCTTGACTTGGACCACATCCTATAAGTGCCCTTGGGAAATGCTTTAATTTCCAGGCACCCGCTTTTTAACCAGAAAAAGAAAGTTGGTTAGAGGCCGGCGTGCTGCCACTGAGCAGGACCTGAGCTTGGAGGTTTGCGCAGCCTCCCAGCCCCAGTGACGCAGCAGCAGGGTCCTGCCTGGAGCCCCGCCAGCCCGCCTGTCAGCCACCCTGCCCCTCGGGTGTCTGCCTCCCGCCCGGAGGGCAGAACAACTTCCTTTTCCATTATCATCACCCTCATCTGCAGCAGGGGCTGCATTTACTCACAAACTCACAAGATGCAGAGGGTCCCGGGCAGTCCCTACGCAGGACACAGGTTCTCGATCCCTTTCTGCAGAGGCCACCATTGTCGCCAAGGTGTGCACACCTGGCGAGCCACGCGGAACACGTACCCCTCACACGCCCTTTGTTTCGCTTTCAAAGCCAGGACCCGCACCGTGGAGAACGGGAGGGGCCTCCCTCGTTCCGCGGGGTCTCCTCCTGCTTCTCAGCAGGAGCTTGGAGGTGCGGTGCGGGGGCAGCCCAGGGTGCACAGGTGGGGCGTGGCCCGGCCCCGTGTCCGGAGAGGGACGCTGCTTCCTCACCTGTAACACGCGCTGCGGCGAGTGTCCTGAACACGTGCCATTTCGCACACGTTTGAGCGCGGAAGTGCCCGTCTCGCGGTGATGCCCGCAGGCAGGTTGGGTTTTGCCGGGGCGCCCAGCCAGCACAGCACCTGCCCCGTCGTCTAGATTCCCTTCCTCGTGTGAGTGAGGCTGAGGCCACTTATTGTCTGTACTGGTGGCGACTTACGCTCCCTATTTGTTCACTAAGCGCTCCTGTCCTCGGTCTGCTGTGTTGTTGGTTTTGTCTCGGTTCGGAGCGGCTCTTCATCGGAGTCGCAAGCATTTCATCCCAGCTTCTTGCACCCCTTTTATCGTCCCCACTTGTGCTGAAATGTGTTTCTACGTTGGTCAGAGACATCCTCTCTTAGGCCTGGGGCCGGATGCCATGTTTGGAAATGCCTTCCACGTGCGACGAAGAAAGTCGTGTTCCACGCTCACCTCGCGGACTCCTAGGATTTCGCTGTTTGAGGTTTTGGTCAAGAGCAGGGGCCCTGGGGCAGGGCCTCTCCCTCAGACCTGGGCTGCACCACCCACCAGCCACGTGGCCTCGGGAAGATTATTTAACCTGTCTGCGCTTCATCTAACAGGTGATCGTGACACCCGCAGTCCTCACGAGGATCAGAAGATGCATGTGCTTAGAATATTCTCGGCTCCGGGTAAATAAATTCTAGGGACACAAGCTGGCCCTGACCCCCTGCCACCGGGGGTCTCTGATGCCGGGGTGAGATGGCCTCTCCCCGCCGCCTCATCCCAGTGGCGGAGGGTCACTGGGGCCCAGGACACCGCAGCACCCGCACACCACCACCCGCTGTCCGCACCTGTTTCCACGCTCCCTCACCTGAACACAGGCTCAGGCTTTCCGGCCCATCGCCAGCCCTCCCCACCCCACGCCACCCCACCTCTGGGCCGCAGGAGCCCCAGGGCAGGACGGCGGGACCCCTGTGCACACCGCCTCTCGGGGCTCCACCTTCATGCCCTGAGTCCTCACCTTGCCGGCTGCCCCCCTCCCGACCCCCGGCCCCGCAGGTGAGGCAGGCACCCCGGGCTCCTGTGTGCCCTTGAACACCATCGGCCCCACCGCCCCCCTCAAAACCTCCAGGTGTGAGTGTCCCCTGGAGAGACCGTGTCACCCACTACCCCCCAGAGGACACCCACTCTGGCCTTGGTGATTTTAGCTCTGGACTTGCGGTCACTCTCTCCCATGCCACTGCTGCCATGGCTCCTGGTGACTCCGGTCTCCGCGGCAATGGTCCTTTCAGACGCTGGTGTCTCAGTTCCTTGGCTTCCTCGGCGTAGTGAGCTGCCCTTCACCCCCCGTGACAGCCCACTGTCCCGGGCGTACCCGGGTTCTGTTATGACCACGAGCACCCCCCACGCCTTCCATTCAGGCTCCCGTGCCCCACCCCCCTCGGGTTTTAGCTCAGACCTCTGCGCCCCGAGTTCGGTAATTCCGTTTCATCAGGACCCACGGCCCGCTGATTCAAGCCCCACTTCCGACTCCTACGGCGCAGTCCTCACTCTGCTCCTTACCAGGTTCCAAGTCCACGACCAAGTGCTCTACTCACTCCCTCGCCGACATTCTGGCCTCCTTTGTCATTTCCCTTCTTTGTTTGGACAGCCCGGACTCCGGCCAGTCCGCGTCAACGCCACCACCCTCTGGCCCCGTCTTCTGAGCGGGGCCCCGGGCCGCACCGGCGCGGAGCGGCCGTTGTTTCTGCCAGCGGCTCCGTGGCCCCTGGCTCGCTCCCGGTGCGCTGCTGGGTCGCGGAGCTGGTTCAGAGGGACGGCAGGATGTTTTCAAGTTCGTGGGCGAGACAATAAGAGAGGAGCGGGAGCAGGGAGATGAAAGGGCACCGGGAGCGGAGGAAGGCTGCCCGGGGCTGATAACCCGTGTGGGCTGCTCCCGAAGAGCTGGACGAAGGCCCTCGGAGTGTGGACTTCAGCCACTCCTGTTTGCTTGGGGGTTCTGGATCCCTCTCTCTCAAAGAAGTCCCCACGGGAAGCCCAGGCCTGAAGTAGTGGGACCTGCCTGGGCTCCAGCCGTCACTCAACCAGCTGCCTGACGCCTCGACAAGGCGCTTCCGCCTCTGAGCTCGGCTTCTTCGCCTACACGCTGAGGCTGGTGCGGCCAGTGGCCGGGCTGCGAGGACTAAAATGGACCGTGTCTGCGTGGGTCAGCCCGGCACTTCGGATCCCGAGCCCCCGGACCTCGAGCACGCGGGTGCAGACCACAGGCTCCCTGGGCTGTGATTCGCCCGGGCTGATTTTTCTGGAAAGTCGCTCCATTCGGGTTTGATCAGGTTCTTTGAAGCCTCTTCCTGGCCGCGGGGCGGGAGGAGCCCCTGCTCAGAGGCAGCTGCGTGCGGCCTGCGCCCTTTCTGCAGCGAAATGGAATAATTGCCATCGGCACAGCGAGCCCCTCTCCTCCCGGTGGCACCAAGGGACTCTCAAAAGCGACTCCATCCCAACTGCCAGGTAGGGGAGGGAGGGACAGGGGCCACCATTGGAGTCCAGGTGTCTCTCTGCAGGAAATCCCTTCGGCCTCTGAGATGCAGACGCCACTTCCTGCGACCCGTGCCTCCTGAGCTCTTCCAATACCTGCAGGTCGCCTGCGTCCTGCGGCTCCCAGCCAGAGAGTCTGGGGAGCTCCCCTACCCGGCAGGAGGCCGGGGGCGGGGAATAGGTGTCCATCAAGGCCACTGGCAGTGGGCGGCGTGACCTTCAGGCGGAAGCAGACAGGCTGCCTCTCTTCCTTCAGGGGAGACAACTGACCGCGGGCTTGCTGAGCCGCGCCCGGTAAGACTTTTAACTGTGGAACTCGCATGTTGATAAGGTCGCCGCGCCTCGTGGAGGGTTTGTTGGGTGTCCAGCCTGCAGCCGCGTACAAGCCAGGACGGCTGTGGACGTGGGCCGACACAAAATCGTAAATTCACTTAAAGCATTATCAGATATTTTTGTGATTACTGTCGCAATGTGTTTAATGTGTGACCCAGAGACGCCAGAAGGTTGGACACCGCTGGTGGAGGGAAGGCGGGGCTCCGGTGCTCTGCGCCCCTCTCCTACCCGCCCCTCGCCTGCGGCTGGCTCCTCTCGCCACAGCCCTGCGTCCTTGCTCCGCTGGGGCTCCCACTCCGTGCCCTGTGACTTGACCCCCCTGGACGCGCTGGGTCTCCCCAAATCCTGCACCTGTTGCTACGATTCTTAGTCAGCGCTAATCAAGTCGATCTTGTTTTCAAAAGGGTTGAGGTGGGTTCCAAAAACACAGAAAAGACAAACACTGAACATAGCAGCCCCGCTCCACTTCCCATGGTCTGTTACCCACGGCCACCGACGTCTAGAAACAATAAAGGGAAAGCCCCGGACACGTGGGGAGGTCTGGTGTGGCGAGTGGCAGGTGAAATCTCGCGAGTCCTACACCTGCCCCGGACGAGACTCCTCCCCCATCCGGCTCCAGCTTCAGACGCCCCGCCCTGTGGTCACCGGGGAGCCCCTGGCACCAGCTGGACAGTGGCCGCGTCGTGTGGCTTGGGCTCCAGTCTCTGCAGCCTCACGTCACAGGGGCTGCAAAGCAAGCACCAGAGCAGTGATGCTGTAGGTGCCTTGCGCCCAGAAGAAGCCTGACGTCATTGGGCCGACGTCACTCACCTCCCTTCGTGACGTCACCGGGGCCTTGCGTCATCTCGGAACATCGCCAGGAGGCAGTGAGTGCAGCTGTCGCGTGTTAGAGAGGCCCCATCCCCTCGCGTCTGTCAGTCTGTGGCTATAGTTCTGGTTTATAACGAGGTGTCGTTGATCTCTTACAGCGCCTCATGGATCAATTAAACTTCATCACAGGTTATTTGAGTGGGAAACTGAGTATACACAGGGTTTGGTATTTCCCGCGGTTTCAGGCACCCACGGGGGTCTTGGCCTATATCCCCCGTGGATCGGGGATGGGGGACAGCTGACTGCACCTTCCCTCCCGGGCAGGGTCAGGTGCTCCTTGGAAAAACAGCCGATTTCAAGGCTGGAGCAGAGAAGGTGCCAAAATGAGCCCTCATACCTCACGCCAGAAAGTGAGGACGCGCACCCAGAAGTACAGGGGCAGGCCAACGGTCAACGAAGCCGCCTAGCAAGGGGCTCCCACGGCCAAGTCTCACACGATTTAGCGTCCAGATAAATAGTGGCGACCATGGATTGCCATCCAGGGAGTACCATGGAGACGGGGGAGTCCATAGAGGGTTAATACATTCAGGAATAAATTAACAGCTGGGTGCGGTCCTTCGTGACCGGTGAGAAAAGTCCCTTCGTTAACATGAGTTGAGAATGAATAAAAAATGAAAGCAGATTTTACTGTGATAATTTAACATAAACTTGTATTTTAACTCCTTCAAAAAAAATGGGATGTTTAGCCTCTAGGAACCTCTCGACAAAAGTATCGTATTTTGCTGTGTATAATGCGCACCCACGCTTTTGTGCGCATTATAGAGAAGATTATTATGCCCATTATTATACTTATGGTATGTAATCATTATATCCACATGTAATGCGCATCCTTATTTTACCCTTGAAAATTTGGGCAAAAAGGTGCACATTATACATGGCAAAATATGGTACTTATGAACGGCAGTGGGAAAACAAGTAATTTCAGAGTATCGGAGAAATCTGGTAGAGACCTCCTGACCCAGGAACGCACGCCTACATCAGCTGTCACAGGAAATGCAAACCCCGAGCCCCGCGCTGGGACGCAGGGTGGCGTTCTGGACAGAGACACATGAGCTCCACCAGGGGGCGCCACAAGCCCAGCTTGAGAGACGTTCTCCAGAACCAGGGGCTCAGGCTCGGGAGGCAGAGACACCAGTCACGTGGGAACCGAGGGAAGGCTGAGGAATCATTCCAACTGCAGGAGACTAAGTCCATATGGCAACGCCCTGCAAGGAGCAATTCTGAACTGGGTTCTTTCGCTCTGATGGACATTCCTGGAAAAACCGGGGACACTTGAGGGGGTCTGAGGACGCCGGGCCGACTTCCTGCCGTGGGTGGCTTTAGGGCGTCATGTAGGAGAAGAGCGGTGCTACGAGGAGGAAAATGCGCCACAAGTGACGCGGTTACGGTGACGGGCATCCCTTGTGTTGACGGTTCATTCCCGAATGGTTCGGGTTAGCGTTGTATTGTACGTATGTGTTTTTTGTGAGTTGGAGGTTATTCTAGGAAAACCAGAAGGGAAACATCTGGTGGAGGGAAACCGTGGGACCACCGCCTTCCTGCTTGTGTGGCCCGCCCGGGCCACGCCTGCAGGCTGTCCCAGCCACCTGAGACACGGCCACGGGCCCAGCCGTCTGCGGAAGCAACCCCCCATCTCCTGGGACCGGAAGGACACTGAAGGGCGCTTGTTCCCTGGGCCCCCAACATCAGGGGTGCGTGTCTCCGAAACTCCTTTTTTGGCACACAGACCAGGTCGCCCGAGGATGAGCTGACGGGCTTTCAGAGGGTGGACGGAGCCTGCCCGCCCCTTTAATCGGAGGAGCAGGAGACCCAGGCCCTGGGCGCTCACGGTTGGGTACAGGTGACGGCACTTGTGTCCATTATCTGACTTTCTGCCTGTCCCCCCGTCCTCCCCACTTGGCGCTGCAGGAGGCCGATCCCTGCAGAGGGCACAGGCGGTCTCTCGCCAGCCGGCTTCTCCGTGGGGTCTGCCAGTGGGAGAGCGGAGGAGAAGGTGGCATGGCAGTCCCCCCCACTCCTGCTGTTTTGGAGGGGGCATCTCTCCCCGACACACCTCCACTCGGAACCCCCACCTTCTCTAGCTCACTGGTTCTGGGAGGAGTCGCCCCCTGCCCCGCCTTGTCCTGGGGAGGGGATGGCTTCCCCCTCCCCAAGGAGCAAGCTTCCCCACAAGGGAGGACAAAACCTCCTCTCGCTGTGACAGCCTTCCTACAAAAGCCGGTGTGCTGCCCCCCGCACCCCAACGCATCACCTGGCCTCGGCGAGAAGGCAGAAGTGCCTTCAGGAGGCAGACTCAGAGGCAGGAGGAGGAGGCTCCACCCACTGGGAACCAAACCCTTGTCAAAAAAGAAACAATTCCCACTGACCACTTTATTGTTATTATTGACAGCGTTTTGAATGAAGCGAAGAGTTTAACAAATATATAAAAGATATTTTTTAATCACAAATGGACAGTAGGTTTTAAAGATTCCTTTTCTAATCATTCAGAAAAGACACCATTTCTTTAATGGTTAACAGCACTTGGACGAGACTGGCCACCGGCCCGAGGCCTAAGCCTGGACTCCGAGGGGGAGGAAAGAGCCGACCGAGGGGGAGGGGCTGTTGGAGGGGCAGCATGACCCCCAACCAGCAAGCAGAGCCAGGAGCTTGCCAGGAGCAGGTGGGTGGGTCAGGGCTAGGGTGGGCACGGCGGTTACTCTGGCCTCAAGAGCGTCACTGTGACATGCTCGTTTAAATCAAGTCACCATAATTCACCAAAGGGGCAGATGAGTTTGTGGGGTCCCCTTGGTGCCCACAGTCGTGGCAGGGAGACCAGCGAGGGGCAGGCCCCACCTATCAGAGCAGGGGTGAGGCCCGGCCCCAAGGAGCTCAGCCTCTAACATGGAGAGACGGGGTTCAGGTAACCGTGTCCTGTGGCCAGTGATGGACGTGGGACATCCGGACAGAGCCAGAGAACTCACAGGGGTTCGAGACGGGCCTGGAGGCACAGCTGGGGTGTCGACAGGCAGTGATGGACGCCACGTGGGCAGCCACGAGGGAGGGTGCAGCAGGGCTGGCGGTGGCCCTGGCCAGCAGTGCCTGACCATGGGGGGGTTCTGGCGAGTGGGGGGCGGAGGGGGAGGCTGGAAAGCAAGCTCCAGGCCAGGCCACGTGGGCCTGGAGCGGGGAGTTGGCACCTGAGTTGGATGATAGGGAACCCTTCCTGTGCTCGTTCATTCATTCATTCGCTCATCCAACAAAAACGTTTTGTGTGCAAACCGTCCGCCAGGCACTGCCCTGGTGCTGGGCGCACCGTGGTCCCTGTAGGCCCGGCCATGGGGAGGGGTCACTTGGCAGGTGAGAGCAGCTCAGCCAGGCCAAGCCGGGCCCCCACTGCTGACCCAGGGGACAGAAGTACCGTCAATACCGGGAGGGAGGCTCAGGAAAATGGGCTGGAACGGGGGCGGGAGGCTGGGGAGGGACCCCTGCCTTGCGGCAGGCCCCGGTCGCCTTCGGCCAGCGTGGTCAGGAGTGACAGTGGCTCCCCGGGCCTCCGTACTCGGAGTCATAGTCCTCTTGCCGCCCTTGCGAAAGGTCCCTCAGCTGCTCCTGGGGCTCCCGGTAGATGGACCGACTCCTGCGGCCGTGAGGACAGAGGGACGGTTTGCCCTGGGGAGCTGGGCCCAGCCCCTGTCCTGGCCCGCCATCCACACCATTCGGGCTGCAGAGGGACCCAGGGCTGAAGGGTGGGGCTCAGAGGGGCAGGCAATGGCCCAGACTTCCTCCAATCGTGAACTGAGGGTGTTAGGGAACAGGCAGAAAGGACCCGCTGGTGACAAAGGCTGCAGCCCACAAGCCCCGGCACCCACAGGAACCCCGCCCTGAGATCCGCGGGCCGTGGGCCACATCCGGGACTCCCACGCCACTTCAGGACAGGCTGATAGGATTGACAGCTGTCCCTGGGCGCGAGGAGCCGGGGCGCACCTTCCCAACCTGCCCAGCCCCGTGCCACCGGGCCGCCCCCACTCACGGCCTGGACTCGTCCTCGCCCTTCGCTCGGCAGCAGCAGCAGTAGATCAGGACGCCGAGGAGGATGAGGGCCGCCACCGCGCCGCCGGCGATGCCCGCGTACAGGGCCACGTTCATGGAGGCTGCGGTGGACAGAGCGGATGCAGCCCTGACTCCGCCGAGCCCGGCTCCGGGCTGAGCGGGCCGGGAGGGTCACCCTCAGCTGCAGTGCCCTAGGCAGCCCCTCCCGGCCCCCAGGGGCCCGGTCCTCCCCGAGCCCAGGGAGCCAGCCCCTGGCTCAGAAAGGCGTGGCCCTGTGGGAACGCCACCAGCCAGGCCTGGGGATGCTCCTTAGGGCAGAGACGCAGACAAGGGCGGACGGCCCTGCCTTCGCGTCCCTGTGCCCCCGGGTTCCCCAGGCTCCAGAAAAGTCCTCAGCTGTCAGCCAGGTGGCTCCTGCTCCAGCTTGTCCCTGAGCTGGTGAGCGTCCCACCCCACAGGATGGGGTCCAGACTGTGCCAGCCGGCTCTGGGCGGGACCCCACCTACTGATGGGGCCGGTCTGCAGCGGCCAGAGCCCAGGCAGGGGGAGCCGCGGGGCCAGCAGGGACCCGAAGGAGGCTGCGATCCCTCCCCCTTCCGCGCCCCCGTCCCGCCATCCACCCTCAGCTGCTCTTACGAGGACTGGCGATCACCGTGATGTTGCAGGACTCCGTCCCCACCTCGTTGCTGGAGGTGCAGATGTAGAAGCCAGACGTGTCTGTGGAGATGTTCTTCAGGGTCAAGGTCTGCCCCGCGCCTGGAAATGAGGACCACGGGTGAGGAGAGGGCGGTGCAGCGAGCGGGAGCGGCGGGGCCTGCGGCGCCCTGGTCGGCCCACCTGCGGCCCCACCTGCAGTGAGGAGACCCGTCTCCCGGCCACAAGGCGGGAAACAGGCGGGACGCACCCCTCTGAGGGGCGTGCGGGGCGGCCGGGCACCCTGGGTTTGAAGCCCAGGTCTGCAGCCTGTGCACCTTGGGGCAGTGGCCAAGCCCCTCAGCGTCACCGAGCCCCGTTTTCTTAGCTATGACGGCGGTGACAGCAGCGCCTGGCTCCCAGGACACCCACCGGGGTGTCTGATGAGTCACCGTCGGCCCGAAACAGAAGGCCCGCCACGCGGCCTGTGCCCAGGAGGCGCGATACGCAGCGCGTGTCACACAGAAGTGCCTTCTCGTGAGAAGGGCGTCCCTGTGCCCCTTCACGTTCTCCGAAACTGAATCTTCGCTGGGACTCACGCGGAGGAAGACTTTGGCAATTGCGATCTCTGATCTCCGGGGGTTCCTGCTATGGGTACTCTGTGTGTGTGTGTGTGTATGTGCGTGAGTGAGTACATGTGTGCATATGTGAGTGTGTGACTGAGTGTGAGAGTATGTGTGAGTGTGTGAGTACACGTGAGTGTGTGTATATGTAGGTGTGTGAGAGTGAGTGTGTGAGTGTAAGAATGTGTGTGTGAGGATGAGTGCGAGTGTGTATGTAGGTGTGTGAGTGTGATTGTGTGTGTGAGAGTGAGTGTGTGTGTGAGTGTGTATGTGTGTGTGAGTGTGTGTGAGTGTAAGAGAATGTGTGTGAGAATGAGTGCGAGTGTATATGTAGGTGTGTGAGTATGTGTGTGTGTAGGTGTGTGAGTGTGTGTGTGTGCATGTGAGTGTGTTGCGTGCGTGTGTATCTGCGTGTGGGGGTGGGAGGCGGCTGTCCGTCCGCACTCTCCGCTGCCCGCCACGTACGGAGCCGTTTGAGTTGTTGGCACCGCAGCTGCAAACCTGGGGTGGGAGCGTCACCCCTGCCCCTCCTGATTTCAGGACGATGGTCCCCGTGTCCTCACGAGCCACCTCCCTGCCGAGTCCATGGCACTGCGACCGGCTCTCCTGGGGTCAGTGTCCACAGGTGTCGCTGTGTCCTGCGCTCCAAGCTGCTTTGCTGTGACTGCAGTTCTGAGAGCAGGGTGGAGACCTCTGTCCTCTCAGAAAGCCTGGTGAGGTCCCGGCCACCAGGCGGCCGCAGTCCACCCCGCCGCCGCCGGGCCTGAGGTTTCAGGGCAGCCGGGATCTTCAGCGACGCGCCCAGGCCTGTCCACACGGTCACAGGGGTGCGGCCAGCTTTCCCTCCCGCCCCTGCCCACCTCGCCTGCAAGACCCTGTGCCCCCGCGTGGGCGACACGCCGCTCCACACCCTTCCGCGGCTGCGGGCTCCCTGGTCCTGCCCGCAATCTCTCGTTTGGCAGACGGGACACACGTCTCCATCTCCAGCGTCACACAGGCAGCGGACTTGCCCAAGGCGACCAAATGACAACAGGGTGGAAGCATTCACAAAAATCCCATTTTGAGGTCTAGGACTTTCGGGGACAGCTGACAAGCTTCTTTGAAGAAGTTATTAAGCCCATATATGCTCGTTATAAGAATCTGTGCACGACACACAAAGGTTATTGCAATGCATTCCGATCCAGAAAATCCATGCCGGTCGCCCTAGCTCTAAACAAGGGGAAGAGGTCCCCAGTCTAGCAGGGAAGACAGACGTGACACGGGTGACGGCAGGGTGACGAGAGTCCCGCGGGAAGCGCTATCCGACTCTGTATAAAGGAGGGTCCTCCCCCGCGCAGGGTCAGGCAGAGCCTCCGTGAAGGTCGGAGGACGAAGTTAGAACAGCCTGGCTCTGACCGCCCAGGTAGCAGCTGGCGACCGGGCTTGTTTCTCAGTCGCTCCACGCGGTTGTGCCTTCCCCAGACGCCGCCCCGGGAGCTCAGGGCACTGCTCCCCGGGCGCCGGTCTCCCCAAAACCCTGGAACCCCGCACCGTGGCGCACTTTCCAAAGGGTTGTGGACGTGTGACATTGATACATTATACCGAAAGTGAGCCTGTGAGCAGACCCGGGTTAGAGATCAGAGCGAAGGGTTCGATGAGGTTTTAAAGACAATTCTCAGAGCTTCTAGTATGCTAACGAGTGCCGGGTAGTTAGGGGTAATAGTCTCCTTTCTGAACTAATGGGGTTTTTAAAGAGGCAGCTTGAAGGAACCCACTTTGGGAAATGCCCTCTGACCCTGGACGTACTTTGGGGGTGAATAGCCTTCACCAGACCCCCACTATTTCAACGGTGAAACGCAGCCTCCCCTTCAGCACACTGCGCGCAGAGGGGAAGGCTTGTTCAGGGTCGAGAGTGGGGATTCCCACTCCAGGGTCAGCACCGCCCTTCCCCGGTCCCTCACGCAAACCGTGGGCGTCGGAAGCTGCTCTGGGGCGAGCCGGTGCCGCCGGCGCCCCAAGACCTGCTTTGATTCCGAGTTGGGGCTCCCAGCCCCTTTTCTTGGAAAGGTCCTGATAGTTCTAAAGTCAGGCTGAAACTAATGTTTCTGCTGCCGTGGTGACACCTTGTGGTCAAGAAGGGTAGCGCGACCAGTTCGCCCTGTTGGACCCACACCCCAGTCGGTGCCCACGCCTGTGCCCACCCCCCACCCCCCTTTGCACTGCTGGCCTCCTGCCACCCTGAGCTGGAGGACCGCCCACAACTAAACCGACGGGCACCTCTCAGGCCTTGTCCCCGGGGCTCTGGGTGCGGCCGGCTGCTAGCGGGCCCCGGGTCTCCAGTGAGGGGTCCCCACCCTGCAGGCTCCACAATAACAACAGGGGGATATCTGTGTAGTTTGGGGGGTTGTTTCGGTTTTGTTTTGCCTTGTCTTTCTAGTGTGTTTCCTGACCAAAGGCCAACTACCAGGCTGCCTGGGACAAAACCGGCCCCTGGCAGCCGTAAGTGAACCTTCGATCACGGCCCCTGAGCCCCTGGGAACATGGAGCGCCCCCAGCAGCCCTGGTCTGGTGGTGCGGGGCCAGAGGAGGGGGCGCATTTGGGGAGGTGGGGTTCAGGGGAGTCCGAGATGGACCGGCCTGGGGAGCGCGTGGGAACCGGAAATTGCCCCCCTCGAGTGGGCGCAGCTGAGGGCGCAATCGCGGTCCAAGCCGAGACTGCAGCCAGAGCGACTGCTGATGGCGCCCAGTGCGGAGAACTGCGTCCTGGGGCCGAAGGAAAGCCAGGACACCTGTCCTGAGTGCTTCCTTCCGCTCAGTGCTTCCCGTGGAGTCACTGTCCTCACTCACAGCCACCCGCGAGCTGGGCAGGTGTGGTTACGAGAAAATGGTGCTTAGGGAGGTGACTTGAGATATCGCTGTGCCAGCTGCAGGGACGGGGCTGGGGCAGCCTTCAGGGTCCCAACGGGTCAGCCCTGGTCCCCCCCGCCCCCGGCACCCGGCTGGGGTTACCTGGTGGGCCTACCCGCTCCTGGTTCTTGAGATCAAAGCTCTTCCAGCTGTACTTCGGGGCCGGGGAGCCCTCCTTTGATTGGCAGGTCAGCTGGATGTTGTTCCCAATCACTGTCTCTCCCTGGATGCTGCAGTCTGGTTTGGAGGGTGGCACTGTGTAGGGAGAGGCCCAGGAGAAGGCACAAGTCAGGGGGACCTTGGTGACAGCCAGCCCTCCCCTCTCCTGCAGACACACACGCCTGCCTTGTTAGTTCACGGGCAGAGAAAGTCATAGCCTAGACCCGAGGCATGACGCTCCAAGGTCCGTCCACCCAGAAACACCGGCCCAGCGGCCTGTCCCTGTCACAGGGGCAGCATCCCCATGGCCAGTATAGAGTCACCACCTTGTAAAGATGGGGTACAGGGCGGGGCTCCGGGCCTGCTGGCTCCAGGCCCAGGGCTCCCCCACCAGCCACAGGCTCAGTGACTCAGCTGGGCCGTTTCAAGTCCCGCTCCCCGAAGGGACAGCAGACGCTCTGGGAAGGGCCACACTGCACTCGCAGTCACTGCTTCTTGTGAAAAAGACCCCTTTAGCAACGCAGCGGCCACCTTGGCTCACGGCTCACACGGGGCAGGCTGCCTGCCCGGGGGCCAAGCAAGCCCCTCTCTCAGCCCCTCGCTGTGCTCGCTTTGGGGTGGCCGCTGCCCGCTTTTCATGCTTCGCTGGTAAAATGCCATCGTCCTGAGTGGTGGGGGGTGGGAGAGACCCCGGGGGCAGCAGAGGTGCTGAGAGGGGACAGAGGGACAGAGACAGGGACAGGGAAGCCCACATCGAGGAGGGCACAAAAGCCAGCGGGGCCCTCACAGCGTGTGCTTGACCTGGCCTCCCAGAATTCCTGCAGACTTTCGGTGGGGCCCCCACCCAGAACCTCGCCCCCACAGCCGTGTGGTGTGGTTCCTTCTGCAAACCAGACGGGGCCCCTCCTGTGCGTGTGGCGCTGCTGGGGATGGGGGTGGCACAGTGAGGGCATCCCTGCGTTCAGGGAGTCCCGTGGAGGCACCGCACGGGTGATTGGACAATGGCAGGCGGGAGGCAAGGCTCGGGGGCAGGGAAGGCACAGCCGAGGGACACGGACGTGGTCCCAGCACGGGCCGTGACCGGAAGGAAGGGACAGCACAAAGGAGGCTGCGGCAGAGGTCAGGGAGAGGTGCGTCCCTCCGGGCAGAGGGGCAGGTGTGCCCGGGCTCTGGGAAGCATCGGGTGCACCTAAGACTTCTGGGGGTGTGGGTGTGGGTGAGCAGGAGGTCACAGAGGGGTCAGGGCTGTGTTGGAGCCATCGTGGCAGATCGGCCCCTCCACCTCTTTCTTCACGTGCCCTGCAGGGTGCGGGCCGTTCCCCAGTCAGACTGCGGTGCAGTTCCGGGGACGCTGTTCAGAGCAGCCCTTACACCCGCTACAGGGGCCCCCAGAGATCTCGGGTCTCTGCTGGGACAGAAGGTAGATGCCACCTGAATACTTACTGCAGGCAGAATGATGGGCAAGGGAACGTGATGGGCTCCAGGCCTCGTGCAGCCTGCAACTCCTGCTGTGGACACCAGGGGGCGACAGAGACCGCGAGGTGGCCGAGCCCGCAGGTGCCGCAGGTGTCCCAGGTGCCCCAGGGCCAGGTGGTTTCCCTGTGCTGACTGGGACTTCGGGTCCCGCTACAGTCCTGAGGTCACCGAGCCCGAGTGGGCGGCCACACATAATGAAAGCCCTTCTGCCTCAAAAGCAAGACAGACATTTGGAAAGAAAACTTTTTTAAAAAGAGAATTTGCTGGACTTCTTAACACATAGTACGAAAAGATCTCTCTCACTCTTTTTAGAGCAAAACGTGGCTTGCACCGAGTGCCATAGCCTCAGATGCAGCGCGTCCCCTCGACCTTTGAGTTAACTGAAATGCAGCAGCCCTGGGGGGCCGTGGGTGGGAGGTGGGGGCGAGGAGGGGGAGGCCTGGACAGTCACACCTAGGCGGGGTCCGCTGCCTTCCCCAGCCAGCTCATTGCTGGAAGAGGGGAGCTGTTTAAGGGGAGCCAGAAGGGGACGGAATTAGGCGGAGGAAGACCAGGTGCAGGAGCCCCGGCAATGGGAAAACCGGGGGCAGTGCATGCAGACGAGAAACTGGGTGAAAACGCTCCTTCTCCTGGCTTGGTAATGCCTCCCCAAGGAGCTAATGAAAATGAAAGGAAGTGTTGTGTGCACCCAATGAGGTGTCACCACGCCAGCTGGGGTAGCCGTGTAGTGGGAGGCAGCCTGGGCAGACCGCGCGTGCTGGGCGCTCTCATGGGGCACTGAGACAGCGGGAGGGGTGAGGTGACGTGGATGGGAAAGAACAGTACCCACGCGTTAGCTGCAGACTCAGGGAGGGCGGGGAGGAAGCGTACAACCTAGCAATACAGGTGAACGTTGTTCAGTTTCTTATGTGTAAAAAAAGTACTATTTTTTAAAGAGGCAAGCGTCCCCAGCACAGGCAGGCACTTGAGTATTTGCGTTTGGAGTAAGGCCACCACCGTGTGTGAACAGGAGAGCAGAGCAGAAACACTCCAGGCAGTGACCTGCCCAGCATTGGAGAGGTAGCCCCCGATTCCGTGGAGCTGGGGGGCGGTGGTGGTGAGGAAGCACAGCAGGGCCCTGCACGCAGGGTCTGGAGCCCCCAGAACACAGCTGTGGGCGTGCTGGACAGCAATAAGGTGTGATGGTGACGTTTCAGAGCTGCCTTGCGCAGACCCCGAAGCTGCCGTCCACGCATGCGCAGGGCGGGGTTTCATTCTCCCGGACTCTAAGCGGAGACCTTCCGATACGCAACAGAAGTGATAAGTGAGCTGTGTGTCCACCATGCGGTGTTCCATGGACACAGGAGGGCCAGTGGGCACATCCCGGTGGGCACTGCTCTGTCCCCTGCTATGCTCCCCCCCACTCCGCGGGGGTGGACCTCAGAACACAAGTTAACGCCCTGGGAGAGCAGACATCACAGGCAAGCCGACGCCTGCTGTGGCGTGCAAGACAGGATGCGCTGAAAGCTCAGTGAGTCTAGACAGATGGGGGTTCTGCGACAGCCGAGAGTGCAGGCGGCCTGTGCCCTTCCCCTTTCACCCCTCTCCCTGGGTCACGACCTCTGAGGAGCCAGAAATCCGGGGTGTGGGGGCCAGGAAGGTGGGCTAAGGAAAGTGAGGAAACTAGCCACACCCTCATTTCCCCACCGCTGGCCCCAGCTTTAGTGGGGCAGGTGCTCGCCGGGGGGACGGAGGGTGAAGCTCACGGATGTCAGACAGAAATGCTGATGTGGACTGAATTTTCCCACCTAGCGCATTAACACAATTTAAGCAGCGACACAGACTGACAGCATTCTGTACTGGCAAGGCCGTGGGACCCAGGCTGCTGAAATAACGCCGGCGGCGGTCTAGGTGGCTTCGGGGAGAGTGACTCGCCGGCACGGATTCATACCGACATCCTGCTTTTGAGAGTCTGGCCAAAGAAACAAAAACGGCGCCGTGAACGAGTCTGCAGGCGTATCTGTCAGCACGGCCCGCGCTGAAC
>CM052551.1:43433453-43445954 GCA_028533065.1 Trachops cirrhosus | reverse complement strand
ACTTGCCGGCTGTGGGGGCCCCAGGCTAAACTTAGAAGGCGGCTAAGGTTTCCTGGTCACAGCTGTCCTGCCCCTCAGGGGAGAGGCACTGAGGAGACAGGCAGGGCCCCTCCCTGGTGGGGCCTCTGGCCACTTCATCCGGGTGCCTCAGTCCGGGGAGGCTGCCCCTTGGTGTGGAGACTCAGGCGGTTCCGCAGTGAGTGCGCCCCTTTCTCCATTTATCCAGCGGGCCCAGGACCCGGGGCGGGGAGCCAAGGGCGGCAGCTCTGTCCTGGGGGTGGCCGGAGCGGCTCTGGGAGTTTCTCAGTCCTGAGCGGGGGTGGGGGGGACAGTGGCTCCAGGGGCCAGCTGCCCCTCCCCCAGCGGGGACCACAGTGTGCGTGGGGGAGTGCGGGCACGTGTGGCCACAGAAAGGTCTTCCTGGGTCAACCTCTGGGTGCCCCCCGCCGCCGCCTCCTTGCTGGCACCTGCGGGAAGAGCCAGGTTGTCACTTCTTAAATCTCGAGACTCCGAGGTGGGCTCTCTGCTCGGCCGGGGCGTCCCGGTGACAGTGGCTGTGCCCATGCGCCTTGGTTTCCCCCGCGGGGCCCCTCCCCAGGAGGGCGTTAATCAGCGTGCAGTGGCCTCCGCCGCAGCTTTACTGGGGTGACACTGCTGGCTCGCCCCTGCCCCCCCCCCCGCCGTGCCTCCAGCACCGGGCTCCTGAACAATGGCCTTTCTCACTGACAGAGACTGACAGGCCGTCATGGCGACCGGCAGGGACCCCGAGGAGCAGGTCGTGCCCAGCGAGGAGGATGAAGCGGACGTGAGGGCCGTGCAGGCCCGGTACCTCCGCAGCCCCTCGCCCAGCCGGTAAGTGAGCCCTGGGGGTGCGGGCCGGGGAGCCCACAGCCGCCCCCTAAGTTCACTGATTCAACAAACCTCCGAGAGTCCTTTCTGTGTGTCGTCCTTCCCGGAATAGACACATCCGGACAGACTGCCCCGGGGGTGTGTGGTGTGAGAATCCGAGCTTGGGGTCAGCGTGTGACGGGCCGGGGGCGGGGACCGCTGGACTTGGAAGGGGCATAGGGGGCTCCCTGGGGGAGGGGATGCTGGACCTGCACCTTGAAGGGTGAGCCGGAGTCTGGCCGGCGAACCCGGAGGGTGGGTGGCGACCGCAGACTGTGAGAGGCCCTGCGGCCAGGCCCGGGGACAGAGATACTCTGATCTGTGGCCAGGCTGGGTCTTTCCAACTGGGACAAGGGTCTGCCTGGGGGCGAGTGGCGGTGAGCCCGGGGCACATAAACTTGGTGCAGCTTCCCGGGGAGCCCCTGGATTTTACGACAATGGGGCTGGGGGTCTCCCGCACCCGAGTGAGACGCGCGTGACGGCGGGCACGCATCACTCCCGGGCCCGCGCAGGGGTCCAAGTGGAGCCTGAGGACTTGTGCTTTGAAGTCAGTGCGGCCGTAGGTTCCCGCGCAGAGAAGCCACCGGGACGGAGAGGTTCAAGGCGCCCGCCCCGCCTGCAGGCCTGCCCGAGGCGGCCGGGTCGGCTGGCGTGGTCGTGGTCACGCCGGCTGCCGCAGCAAAGGCACGTCTCTTCCACGCTCAGAAACTTCGTGAACGGGGGCCCGAGTCGTGACTCAGGAACCGAGGCTCCTGTTTATCCTGAAGGCCCTGCATTTCTCGGCGTGCCTTCTAAAATTAGTGCTGGTCTGCAGCGAGACGAGGGGGAGAGAGCGGGGACTCTCGGGAGGCGTCCGGGCTGGGCCTGAAAGCGGCCGTCGGCTCTCTGGCTTCTGCTGTCCCCTGTCGCTGGGACGGCGGGTAGTGATTTCTTGTGCATGGGAGGGTGGACGGCGGGGGTCCGAGCTCAGGAAGGGGCGGGTGGGTTTGTCCATACAGAGTGGTCCCAGCCACGGTGCACCCTCTAGGCAGCTAGAGAGATCACTCGCCCTTTTCCCCACTCAGGGGACACACCGGCGGCCTCTCGAGGGAGGGAGCCCCGAGTCCCCTTCGCCAGCTGCTGTGTGGAGTTCAAAGTCTCGCTGTTTTAAGGATTACAACACCCGAGGGCTTTGCTAAGGCTCCCGGTTTCCTTAGAAATATGACCCCTAATAGGTTTCTGAGCTACATAGGCCAGATAACTCCCTGAGCAGAGCCTCGCCCCGACTTCTTTCCTGGCCGTGTTCCCACCCTGGTTCATTTCTGCGCTTCCTGGTCTATGCGCTTCGCCGCTCGGCCTGGCGAGGTCGCCAAGAGAGGCTTTCTGCATCGGTGAGACAGCGGGAAGCCCGGGAGGCTTGTCGTTTCCAGTGTAACTGTTGCAAGTGTCACAACAGAAAGTGTGGTTGACAGTCTGATGAGGGGAAGATACAGTAATAAAATACATCAGTGCAGAAGGAGGCAAGAAAGAAAAAAGACACAGAAAATAATAACAAAATAATAAGAAAGCAATGTAAAAAAGCATAACAAATAATAAGAAAAAGCATAAGAAATGAGAAAATGGTAGACTTAAACTCAAATATGTACGTAATTACATTCCACACAAAGAGACTAAATCCTACAATTAAAAGGCAATTGTCAGACTCAGTGCTTTAATACCCCACAGACTGCTTACAAGAGACGCGCCTTAAAGACACACAGAGGTTAAAAAGGGGAGAGAGCTTACGCCACACTGTCCCAGTTAGCACCGCTCATGACCTCACGACTTAGTGACCTAAGACCACCGTCCTGTCACAGTCACCATCAGGAACCCGGACGAGGGACAGTGGCCGGGCTGGCCTTCTCTCCACGACGTGTGGCCTCAGCCGGAGAGAGCTGAAGGGGGTGTGGGGGCGTCCACAGTGGGGCTGCTGTGGTAGAGGCATCTTCCACGTGTGGCACTTCCCGTTGGCCACACTCGGCCCTCCGTGTGGGCGTCCTCGGGGCCCGGCAGCTCAAGTCCGAGGGAGCAAGACAGAAGTCCGTCGGTTCCCATGACGTGGCCTCAGAGGCTCCTGAAGGACCACGAGGCTCTGGAGCAGGGCCATCTACTCCGCCACCACACCGGAGGAGGGTCGGGGCCCCAGTGCAAAGGGAGCGGGAGGGTGGGACACGCTGCGGCCCCCGCTGGAATACGCCAGCTGCCCAGCCACAGACGCTGACGGAGAAAGCAGCCCCGGACGCTATTTATCAGCATCGGACCGAGGAGACGCCGGGCGGGCGTTACTGCAGGCCAAGCGGGAGGCCCACGGTGATGGCAGGTTCGGTTCACCAGGGAGAGGCGGTCCTTTTAGCGTGTCTGCGGTCTAATAACGCTGCCTCGAAATACGGAAAGCAAAAAAACTGGCAGAACGACATAAACAATGCAAATTTACCTTCTTGGGCCAAAGTATATTTTTTATAAAACAATCTCAGCAACTGGTAGAAGGAGGCAAAACATTATTTAAAATATGGGCGGTTTTATAACTGGCAGCTGATAGTCACGGGGTGTGAGGTGCAGCAGAGGGAATACAGCCGACACTATAGTGTGGTAACTCTGTAGGCGCCGGGCGGTGCCAGACTCACCGGAGTGGTCGCTGTGTAAGGTGCGTAAATATCTCATTGCCGTGCTGTGTGTCCACTGTACGTGAAAAGTAAACGTAAAAATATATCACAGGAAGTTTGAACAAAACAGCGAATGAAATTAATCTAGTTTGCCAACTAGACCACGTCCCTACGCAACATTGCGGAATACGCGCCTTTATCCCAAACACATGGTCTGTTCACCGGAACAGGTCATACGCTTGGCATGGCCGATATCGACACATTTTTGACGCTTAAAACTATGCACACCGTGTTCTCCGACCATTTGGGACTTGAGCTAGAAACCGATAAAAGCAAAAAACGTATCCCAGAAATTCAAATTAAGATTACCACTCAGTACCACCGCCCGCTCACCACACTATCTGAAATTAAAGCCCAGCGATGGTGAATGTTACGAGGATACGACATCAGCGCACCCCCACTCAGGGCTATAAGCGTGTTCATCTGGAAAAGGATCACGTAGCATGGACTAAAACTAAACACGTGCCTGTCCTATGACCCAGCGGGCTCCCTGCTGACCCATACGTAACAGAAACAAGAGCCCGTGTTTCGTCCACCAGAAGAATGTTTTAGCAGCTAACAGCGATTGAGGGTGTAGAGTGTGTAAACGGCAGGAAGAACTGTCCAATTAACAGCCGGCTGGCTACACAGAGTCCGTGTGTATGTTTTTAATCACGACCCAGGGGCACAGGCATTTTATTAAGTGCCTGGCGCTTTGGTGCGATCGGGCAGCTCAGAGTAAAGCCAGGGAAGGGACACGGGGAGGCCCCACAGCAAAGGAGGAGGGCGGGTCTCCTTCCTCTGTTGCCCTTCCTTTCTTGCCCAGTTGAAATCCATTTCCGGCTTTGGCTTTTGGGATCTGAATTTTTCTAGCCTCTGCGGTGTTTTGGAATATCCGTCTCTCGTGGTGGCGTTTCCCGTCCACTGTCAGTGACCGGTGATATTGCTTGGCTGTGCTCTGCCTGCCGTTCTGGCGGGGAAGGTCCCGGCGTGCCTGCCGGGTGGGGCGGGCGGGCGGCTGGCCTGGAGTGTCAGGCCCAGTGTCCTCAGGACACGGCTTGTCCCGTGTCTCCTTTCTCTTCCATAGTTCTTTTTCCGTGGTGATCTTTCGCCTCTGCGCTTTCTCAAAGCCTGCCGGACACAGCTGCCTAAAAATCGATTCGCCTCAGTTCCCTGGCTCCTCCCCTTCCTCGGAGCCTCAGCTTGGCCGGCGAGTTGTCACTTTCCTCGGAGGTGAATGAACATTCGGGGGAGCTCAGAAACCCGTTTCTTTTCTGCAAAAGCCACATCAAGAAAGACGCCCCCTCCTGGGCCTCTGCCACATTTCATTGCCAGGGGGTCCTGGAAAGGAAGCGACCGGCTGTCGGAGGGCTGGGTTGAGGGACCCCGTTCCACTTCATTCTGCGTCTGACAGCCGTCCATCAGTTTGTAGCGGTGGGGTTCCCGCCTTGCTGATTGCAGACCTCAGCAGGACACACCATTTACCTCTCAGCTCAGAACACGCCTACAGGGATAGCCTCCCAGTGGATGGCGCTGTTCTATTTTTTTTCTCTGTTTCTTCCCGGATCCTGGGCATGAACTGGTTTTATGATTCACTCGTGGGTCACAGTTCGTGGATTTGAAAGGTGCAGGCTTCAAGGAAGGTGCCCCCCGTCTTTCGTTCTTGGATAGGACGTTTGTCAAACTCTGATCGCTTTATGGGCTCTCTTTCAATTCACCCTCCAGGCTTTCTAGCTGCTTCTTCCTGGTCCTGTGACGAGGTGTGTATCGATCCGAGGTCCTCTGTCCCCGCCTGTTGCCCTTGCCACTTCTCCTCAGGGCGTGAGTGCTGTCTGCCCCATCTCAGGGATGCGGGGATTCGGGGGCAGCCCGGACATGGTCATAAATCAAACCTCCCGGTGCGTCTCGCTGGCCTTGTGGTGGAAGCTGGGCCAGTGTTCAGGCCTGGCCTCCTTCCCCCTTTCTTTCTGGGCGAAGCCCCTGCTCCTTGAGCCTCCCCCCACCCCCGCCCCGGGCCTGTTAGGCGCCCCCCCTACATCGCCTTACAGACCGTAAACCATGTTGGCGGCAAAGCGGTTTCATGGCTGCCAGGCACCATCTCTGCTTCATAAAAACGCTGCAACCCACACCCAGCACGTGGCTGAGCTCCCTGGCCTCACGTGCCCGCTCTCGTCAGCGTCCAGGAACAGACGTGCTGTGGGGCGGGGGAGGGGACCCTCCCGAAAGTGTCCTGGGCCGCGTCTCCACGTGCCAGTCCCCAGATCTGCCGAGGACTGAGCTGAACTGCCGTCTGCACCACCCACGAGGAGGGGGGGTGCTTCTCTGTCACTCCTATTTTCAAGTTTTAGTTTCAAACACTCCCCGTCAAGCCCACAGCCTCCGAGCTCAGGTGTGTGCGGGAAAGAGGCTCAGTTCCCGGTGCCGGTCACTTAAAACCGCATCCCCACCGTCAGAGGCCAGCTCCGTGAAGGGAGGTGGCCGGGACTCAGGTTTGCGGGTGGATAGTCCCAGGCTGGGCACCCGCTGACGCCACCTGCCGAGCTCTCCCCGGGCCTTTCTGTGTACCCCACAGGGGAGGGCGCTCCCTGCCCCCTTCCCTTTGTGCCCCAGCTTGGAGTGCGGACTGCAGCCCTGAGAACCCCCCCAGGGTGCAGAGCCATCGAGGCCGGAGGAGGGAAAGGGTGCTGACCTGTGGGAGTCAGGGGGGCTGCCTGGAGGAAGGGGAAAGGGTGCTGACCTGTGGGAGCCAGGAGGGCTGCCTGGAGGAAGCGCCTGGTCATCTCACAAGAACAAGAACTCTCAGCTCACTACCTGTCAGGGTTCTGTTCGATCTTCTGCACAGGCCTCGTCGGGCCTGTAATACCGACCCTTAATAATCCAAACACCTGTTAATAGAGGTGTAAATAATGTCAATCATTATAAATAAAGGAATACCTCTCCCTTAATAAATATTGAGATGTAGATGGGACTCACTTTTATATAGAGGTTGAGGCTCTGATGGTAGTTTTGGAATTTAAAACTCAGAACTGCCCCGAACCCCTGGCCCAGACGTCCCCCTGCTGGTGTCGCTTTGTGGTTCCCGCCCGCCATGGAGGTGAGGGTCGGCCCGGGTCCCGACGAGGCGGGAGAAGAGGGCCCGGCGTCCTCTCAAGTGTCACTCCTCAGTCCTTGGAGCAGTCCGTTCCTGTCGTTTATCGCCGCTTATTATTAACGAGTCACCCCAGAGCGTGACGACGCAAGCCCACAGCGTTGCTTCGCTCCCCTTTCTCTGGGGCAGGAGTTCGGACTGGGCAGCCCGTGCGTGTCTCGCGTGGTGGCAGCGGGGGGCGGGGGCGACGGGTGCAGGCTCGGGTCTAAGAGGCTCAGGCACGTGGTGGCTGTCGGCTGGGAGCCCGGCGGGGCCTGCTGACCAGTGGCCTTCCCATCCCAGTGTGGTGGTCGGACTCTCACCCAGCAGCCCGGGGCTTCCAGAGACAGCAACGGGGCAGCAAGGGAGGCTGCCCTTCGGCCCAGGCTCAGACCCCGGCACAGTGGCGCTTCCAGGATATTCTACTGGTGAAAACAGTCGTGAGACCACCCAGATTCAAGGGGCGTGGACCAGCCTCTCTTAGTGAGGAGGGTCACAGGCCAGGGGCCACCTCCAGTCCACTGCAAGAGAAACTCGCTAGCTGCCCCCACAGACCTGGAGACCCTGCATGTTTGGGCCTCGGGAGGGCAGAGTGAGCGGGACAGACCGGAGCCAGGACCCAGTGCTGCCCCTGGCGGCCCAGCTGGGTGATGGGCCCCTGACCCACACCGTTACATCGATACTGTTGCAGTCAGCGAATCAGAAAGTGTCTGTGGCATTCTCGCCCTGTGCCAGACCCGTGCAGCTGCGGGAACCCCACGGTCCTCAGAGACCCAGCCGTGGTCCTGCCCCACGGGGCGGCGAGGGGTGGGGGCTCTCGTCCAGGAGCCAGGCCCTGCCCAGACGGTTTCACAGGGAAATGTCAGCGTGCACCTGGGACAGGTGCCCTGAGGTGGAGGGTGACCTGAGAGGAGAGGCGGGTGAGGAGGGGAACACTGGGCACCCAGGCAGCGGGCACGGGCCTCTGCTGAGTCCCTGGGCAGAAAGGAACTCGGGGGGCTGTCAAGCCACGAGCCCAGGTCCCGCAGCAGCGAGGCAGAGGGCCGTCCCTGAGGAAGTACTGTGGCGAGGTCACGTTCGGCTGGGTGGCAGGGGCGGTCGGGCCACATCCTGAGGGGAGTCCAGGCTGCTGCTTTCTTCCGGCAGAGACGTGTCCTTCTGGACAGCCTTGTGGGTGCCGAGCGCACCCGCCACTCTGCCGAAGCCGGACCCTGGCAGGGATGCTGAGTACAATCTTGTCACTCTGCAAGTCCATGCAGCACCCTGCCCTATCCCCGCTCTGTTCAGCTCAGCTGCACGCAGCACGCCACACCCGCCCACCCACCCACTACCCAGCCACGGCTGCAACCTGTATTTTTTAGGTGCTTCCCTGTGCCAAAGTCCGTGTTGGGACCGGGACCCAGCTGGCTCACCTCCTCTGCCCAGTCGGCAGGGTGCCACTGGGTCGTGGGGGAGAGAAGGTCGGAGCTAGACCAGCGCCACCCTGTGTCCGTAACTCAGCCCTGCCCCTGACTGCCCGCCCGGGGCTGCAACGCCTCGGAGCTACCGTTTCTCATCTTGGAGCAGGGTGATCATACCTGTTTCTGGGAGTGCTGCCAGAATTAAATTCACGGAAGGCGCTCAAAAACCGTATTCGTTCCCAACACAATGGATGAAAGCAGACCGGGGAAATGCCATCGGCAAACTTCTAAACCCTGGCGGCGAAAACAAAGCTCCGTGGGTTTCCATCCACAAAATAGGTCAGTTACAAAGATCGGGAGACACGTGAACTTCACACGTTTCAACGCAAAGTGACGGCGGGCAGAGGTTCCAGCTCCGGGTGGAGGTGACAGCGCCCCCCACCCCCACCAGGACTGCCGCACCTGGGCAGGGTGACATGGCAGGGGTTCGAGGGCTGAGCAGGAGCCAGCAGAGTAGGGAAGAAAACCAGAATCCGGAGGGCCACCAAACCGGAGGCGGGTGTCATTTCTCCTCTGGAGCCCTCAGCCTTGAGGCCAGGCAGCGTGACCGTGGCGGCCGAAATAGCCGGAGGTGCTTAAATAATAAAACGGTATCGGGCAATAAAAAGAAACAAGTTATTGATTCATGCAGGAGAATGGGTGACTCTCGGATGCCTTTTGCTGAGTGCAATAAGCCATCTCCAAAAGACTCTATTTCTATAACATTCTGAGGTCACATACGCTATGGGGACATAAAACCGGCCGGCGATGGTGCGGGGACGAAGGGGCAGGGAGGGGTTGATTGTAAAGGGGCAGAATAAGGGAAGTTTTGTTACAGAAAAAAAATGGTGTCCATTAAATCTCACTTTTTTTTTTTAACCTCTCGGGACCTAGGAAATGCTAAGCAGAAAAAGGTCCAAAGCTCACTCAGCCCTGGAAAAGATGGGCCCCCCGCCCTCCGGAGGAGGACACCCACCCCTATAGTGTGGTCCTAACTCTGTCCCGCCCGTGACTCACCAGGTCCCCCCAAGGCCCTGGGTTGGCTCTGCTAAACTCTTTCCAGGAAACAGCCCTGACATTTGCCTCGGCTGCTTCATCCCGTCCTGGCCCGGGCTGGCCCTGGGGGTCCGAGGTCCCTGCAGCCACGTCTCCCCGTCGCCCCGGCGATGCGCCAGCCCTACATTCTCAGCCCCTCCCTTACAAGCAGGGTCAGGCCATGGGCCGCCCACCTGCCAGTCCAGTGGAACCCAGGAGGGGCAGGGGGCAGACACAGGCTCAGCATTGACAACAGAAGAACAGGGAAAACCGGAGCGGCAGGACAACCAAGGGTGGGAACACAGCAGAGACGGTCACGCCATATCAGGGGGAGTCCCCTTAACCAGGGACGTGCCTTCCACAGCCTCGATGACCACGTCTCCGGTCTGAACACAGCTGGACTGCTGACCCCCCAGCCTTCCGCCCGCTCGGGCTCCTGGGAAGGCGCCCCCTCCGAGTCTCCCTGCTGCTCACTGTGGCTGAGTCCGGGTCCCGGTTTCCGGAGTAAGGAGGGCCCCTCCCTCTCAGGGTCACCTCCTCTCTCTTCTCAGGTGCTCCGTGGTCTCGGAGGCAGACACCGAGAGCATCTTCATGGAGCCCATCCACCTGTCCTCGGCCGTGGCCGCCAAACGCATCATCAGAGAAGGTAATGCCATCAGAAGCCAGGCGGGAGTCCCCCTTTGACGAACTGGGAGCCAAGGGAAGAGGAGGAGGAGGAGGAGGAGGAGACCAAGGCTCACTGGAGGGGGGGAGGGTTTACAGGAGCCCCAGCTCCTCCGGCCTGTTGTCCGAGAGGCCCGGGCCCTGTCCTGGAGGCTGCCACCCAGCCAAGGCACAGGCCCGAGAAGCACAGACGTGGTCGCCCAGGCGTGGAGTGGGCGGTGCCCGGAGTAGACACGTGAACTGCAGGTGATCGAGCGGAGATGCCCGAGGCAGGTCTGCTCTCCCCGGGTGGCTGTGCTTCCTGAGAAAAGGGGCCAGACTGGCCGCAGAGGGCGCTGTTAGGAGAGAACGCTGCTCGCTCCTTCGGTAGATGCTTCTCCTTCTCACGGGGCTCTGTGGGAGCTGTGAGTGTGACTCAGACCTAGGCCGAGGACCCTGGTGTAAGAAATCATCAGCCGGCTTTAGGGAACTCCAGGGGCGCGAGGGAAGCCGGTGTCCCCTCCCCTGCACGGCCGCTGGTTGGGACCGCACGGGTCCAGGAGTCCTTCCGGCAGACTCCGCGGCATTCCAGCCCACGCCCGGAGTCCCAGCTGCACGCTGGCCGAGCGTGGGCTGTCCCCGGGGACCGGGAGGCAGTGGTGTCCGCGCTCTGACGAGAACACTGCCCGTCCCTCCAGAACTGAAGCCGCGGGGGCCGAGGGCCGCGGCCGAGTGCCCGGGCATGCTGGAGTCCGCCGAGCAGCTGCTGGTGGAGGACCTGTACAACCGCGTGCGGGAGAAGATGGACGACCGCAGCCTGTACAACACGCCCTGCGTCCTGGACCTGCAGCGGGCGCTGGTCCGAGACCGCCAGGAGGCCCCCTGGAACGAGGTGGACGAGGTCTGGCCCGGCGTCTTCATAGCAGAGAAGTGAGTCTGAGGGCCGGGCCCTGACCCTTTGCCCTGGCCCTCTGGGGAGTGCCCCAGCGAGGGGACAGTCCCCCACGTTCACCCACGGCCCCAGCAGCTCCATCCAGAAAACCGGTGCTGCCTGGCCACCCGCCCAGCCCCCGGCTTGGAGAAAGGCCCAACCCACCTACCTGCACCCAGAGATCCCTTCACCTCCCGGTCAGTGGGGCGAGGTGCTGGCACGGTTGCCCTCTGCCCCCCGCCAGCGCGCTCTGTCATAGCCTTGCCCCCCGGTGCCTTCTTGGGCCTCCTTCCCACCCAGAGCCTTGCCAACACGACCCACTACCACTGTCCCCAACACCCACTCAGAGCCATCAATGATGGCGACTTTTACGTGCATTTACCAGCGGGTGAAAAGGCTCACAATGTAGCCAGAAGACAGTTAGGTTACACGACAGCACAGACACCGGGCAGTGCTGAGTCATGTATGGATGTGTGTGCGTGCGTGTGTGTGCAGCTTCCTCAGAGAGAACGGATTCGAACCAGACATGATAACGTGTTAATGGGGCTTCTCGCCAGGAGGGGGTCCCTCCTGCGATTTTTATTTTCTTCTTTAGGTTTCTTTTGGAAGGCACAGATTTCCTAGAGTAAACATGCATTGTTGCTATAATCAGAAAAAAGCGTTATTTTAAGAAGTTTATCAGTGGTTTCCAGAACAAACCCCGAAGCAGCTCGCTCATGTCCCATTCCTTCGGGGTCTTGCTGGGGCGTGAGTGGAACCAAAGACCGGGCTGTGCACCTAATTCTTGCTGATCCATCGACTCCCCCATGAGAGGTCCCCCCCGTGTGGTCAGCCATCTATCTAGGAGCAAAGGCCTCTGCCTGGGGCCCCGCGGACAGCAGGGAAACTGCCTGTGGACGGTGGGTCTTGTTCCGCATGGTGGAGTGGTCCACTGCCCAGAACCCGGTGGCCAGAGCCGGGTGCCGAGCCCCAGGGGACCGGTAATCAGCACCGTGGATGCAGACTCACTGGCGTGGAGGGCTGCGGCGCACCAGGCGTCTGCAGATGGCCCCGGCCGAAGGCCTCTGCTCCGTCCTGTGGCCTCCTCAGACTCTGCTCCCCGTTCCGCTGCAGCCAAGAGGGCTCTGAGCTGGACTCCCTGGCCCCGTCCGTGTGTCTCCTTCTCCGGTCAGCCTCGGGAGGCACCAGAGCTGTCTGGGGCGTTTTTATAACCTTCCAACGGGAGCGAAAGTAGTATCTTGTCTGCCGCGTCCATGTGCTATTAGGATCCAATAAAACAACGCGTGGGAGAGGACTTTGAGAGCCAGAGGGCCAGGATCACCTGAAGCGCACCTCACGGATGATCGCCTTCGTCTGCCTCTTGCGAGTCTTGGGGCGGGTCTCTTCCCGCGGCCTGGGATTTAACCTGGACAGCTCCGGACCTCTCAGAGCTTCCTTCCACATCCGCCCTGCTCTCCTCTTCACCCTGCCCTCCCCGGCCAGCTCCCTCGTCTCCTCTCCTTTGCTGAGACCAAGCCACTTGTCCCTTTTATAACTGTCCTTGCAGTGAGCCCCGACACACAGGGGGGCAGGGAAGGAGGCCCTCGCCGCTGTGGCTGCCTGGCCCGGCCGAGCTGACCCCCTCTCTCAGTGCTACACACTTTTCTAGTTCTAGTCTGGCAAATTAAAAAAAAAAATCCCCGCCTCTTTGTCCTCAGGAGCGTGGCTGTGAACAAGAGCAGGCTGAAGAGGCTGGGGATCACCCACATCCTGAACGCCGCGCACGGCACCGGCGTGTAC
>CM052551.1:43422569-43433353 GCA_028533065.1 Trachops cirrhosus | reverse complement strand
GGGGGGGGACGCACACAGAGCTGCTGGCCTTCTCCGCTCCCACGGCAGCGAGGGCGGAGAAACGGACAGGAAAGGAGAAAGAAGAACGTGAGATACTCTGGTGAAGCAGAGCGCGTGCCTGGGCGACGTGTAGAGTGACGGGTGGCTGGTCGGGGGAGGCGTGTGAGCTGAGTGACAGGGAGGGGCGCCTGGCCAAGGACAGTGCCGGAGCCAAGACCCCCGGGGGTAAGCTTGTTCGGGAGCCCTTCAGGAGGCGGTGAGCGTACAGGGGCCCTGGCGTGCAGGAAGGTAAAGGCCAAGGCCAGGGGTTGGAAAAGCACTTGACAAATCTCTCCTCTTCAGGCCGGGAGGCCCCACCTGGGGAGGCCGGGCAGGTGGGAGCGGGAGGAGGGCGGTGCCGTGGCTGACAGGAGCCCACAGGAGACTCTGGTCTGCGGGTGTTGCCTGCACAGCTCCGGGCACGGGGCTCAGGGAGAGCTGGGGGTCGGTGCACAGAGCCCTGGGGGGCGGGGGCGGGACTCGCTGCGCTCTCTCTGTCCACGGGGCTCCGGGCCATGCCCTGCACCCCTGGGACCCCAGGGACCTTACCTAGAGACCGAAGGGAAGAGATTGATCCTCCTGAGATTGCTGTGAGGACTAACATGTTAAAGATGCATGTGGGAACATTAAAAGAGGTTTGAATGTTGATTGGGAGACTCAGAATAGCCAGGAAAATAAAAGTAAAGTTTGGCAAAGAATATAATAGTGATCTTCATAAAAGTTTCATGTGAAAGGCCTGGTCACACAGATGTGCTCATCACTGACCCAGAGTGTCAGCGGGGGGCCCCGAGTGCCCGTCACAGAGAGCCATGCTCTGTCCGCTCCGGTGCAGAAGTTCTCAAAATATTAGAGTGATCTAAATAAACATGGAGTGAGGTGAGTGTGTGTGGTGTGTGCGGCACTGAGCTCCCCGTCACTGGAGACACCCAGCAGAGCCCGGATGGTGGATGATCCAGCCTCCAGGATGTGGTAAAGGGAATCCTTCAGTTTCGCCTGTGCTTTTCCGCACTTTCCAACCTCGAGATTCCACGTCTGTGATTCACTCACCTCGGCCTCGTTTTTTCTTTCTCCCCCAATTCCCCCATTCTTTTATTTCTCTTCCTCCAGAAGCCCAGTTTGGTGGTGGGGGGGGAGAAACAAGAAGTGCCCTCTAGCGTTTCTAAAGTGGGGACAGTGGTCCGTCCCTTCCCCTACTCTCTCCCCACGCCCTGCCCGGCTTCTGACAGCACAGAACACGTCCCTGCAGGCACAGGGAGCCCCTGGCTCCGTCTGACATCTGTGACAGGGGCGGGGCTGGGCCTGGGCACGGAGGGAGACCAGAGGCCACGTCGACATGGGACACCCAACTGTCGAAACGGCGCTTACAAAAAGGCCGCCCTGTCATAGCCGCCTAGTGACGCGTGTTCTCCCCCCAGGGAAAGTGCTGGTGAGCAGCGAGATGGGCGTCAGCCGCTCGGCCACGCTCGTGGTGGCCTACCTGATGATCTTCCACCACATGGCCGTGCTGGAGGCCTTGCTGACCGTGCGGAAGAAGCGGGCCGTCTGCCCCAACGACGGCTTCCTGAGGCAGCTCCGGGAGCTCAATGAGAAGCTGATGGAGGAGAGAGACGAGGACTTCAGCCGGGAGGGGGACGCACGCGGGGCGGAGGAGGGCGAACGCGCGGGGAGCCCCGTGGGGGCCAGAGTGCAGGGCCTCACCGTGGAGGAGGAGGACGATGCGACCAGCCACCTGAGCGGCTCCTCCCTGGGGAGGGCCAGCCTGGCCTCCAAGCCCCTCCCCCTCATTGACGAAGAGGAGGAGGAGAAACTCTACGAGCAGTGGAAGAAGGAGCAGGGCACGGCCCCCCGGGGTGGGGATGCCAGGTGCTCAGCCCAGGGTGGGGAGGAGCCCGAGGACGAGGACGTGGAGAGGATCATCCGGGAGTGGCAGAGCCGGAACGAGAGGTACCAGGCAGAAGGGCACCGGAGGTGGGAGCGGGAGGAGGAAGAGAAGGAGGAGGTGGAGACGGAGGAGGGAGAGGCCGGCTCCCGGGTGGGGAGCAGACGCAGGCTGACCCTGAGCGAGAGCAGCACCGTGGAGAGCGTGTGCAGCCGCGACAGGCGGATCCTGACGCAGCAGCTGGAGGGCAGCCGCCAGAACCGGGGTGGCCGACGCCGCTGTGACTCTGAGTCCACGGAGAGCACCTGGGACATGTGGAACCAGAGGCTGCTGGAGATTGAGGAGGAGGCTTCCCGGAGGTACCACTCCCGGAGCAGGAGAGAGGAGGTGGACGCCAGCTCGGAGGCGGGGAGCAGGGCGCGAGAGGATGACGAGGAGAGTGTCCTCTCCGAGGCCAGCTCCTTCTACAACTTCTGCAGCCGGAACAAGGACCGGCTCACCGCCCTGGAAAGGTGGAAGGTCAAGAGGATCCAGTTTGGGTTTCACAAAAGGGACTCGGAGGCGGGAGACGGCAGCAGCGAGCAAGGTGCAGAGGAGGCCTCGAGGGAGAAGCGCATCTCTGACGTCAACCTGACGGCCTACCAGGCCTGGAAGCTGAAACACCAGCAGAAGGTGGGCAGTGAGAACAAGGAGGAGGTGGCGGAGCTCAGCCAGGGCGAGGCCTCTCTGTTGGCCAAGAAGAGGCAGCGGAGGCTGGAGCTGCTGGAGAGAAGCAGGCAGACGCTGGAGGAGAGCCAGTCCCTGGGCAGCTGGGAGGCCAGCAGCTCGGCGGCCACTGGGAGCATCCCCCTGTCTGCTTTCTGGTCCGCAGCCCCCTCGGTCAGCGCCGACGGGGACACGGCATCGGTGCTCAGCACCCAGAGCCTCAGCTCCTACCCGTCTCAGGCCGTGAGCAGCACAGGCGGATGCCCGGCCTCCGCCCCCACCACACCGCTGCCCAACCTGCCCGTGGGGCCCGGAGACTCCATTTCCATCGCCAGCATCCAGAACTGGATCGCCAACGTAGTCAGCGAAACTCTCGCCCAGAAGCAAAACGAGCTGCTGCTGCTGTCCCGCGCCCCGTCCGCGGCGAGCGCCAGGGCGGCCCCTGCAGGAGGCCCCCTGGGGGACGACCAGGTGTCCACGTTCAGCGCACAGAGCACCTCCTCCCTGGGCCTCCCGCCTCCGAGCCACGCACGACCCAGCCCCGACACGCAGTCCGTGCTGTCCGACCGCAGCGTGCTGAGCTCCGGGGCCGGGGACGCGGGCAGCAGAGTGAGGGGGACCAGCAAGCCTGCGTACAGCCTCTTTGCCGACCACGTCAACCTGAAGGAGCTTGGCCAGAAGGAGAGGGAGATGCAGACGGAGCTGAGGGAGAAGATGTCGGCGTACAAGATGGAGAAGCTGGCCTGCGACCACAAACGCAGCCACCTCTTCAAGAAGAAGAAGAAGGTCCAGGAAGAGGAGGATGGGGACGTGGGTGACAGAGATGAGGACACAGACAGCGCCATAGGCAGCTTCCAGCATTCTTCCCGCGGAGACTCCCAAAAACCTGACACAGACGCGGGCTCCTCCCTGGACGCCTCCGATCGCTATGGCAGCAGCAGAGGGGCTGGCCGCGAGAGGGACAGCAGTGTCACTAAGTGGCTCAGTGGCCTCGGGACAGAGGGACGGTCTTCTCCCCAGAGCGACTGGTCTGGAAGCTCTCGGGGGAAGCACACCAGGTCATCGCTGCTCCGGGAGACGGAGTCCAAATCCTCCCGGTACAAGTTCTCCGAGTCGCGCTCGGGGGAGCAAGACACCTCCTACCAGGCTGCGGACGGCAGCGCCGTAAGAAGCACTTCGCGCTTTTCTTCCTCCTCCACCAGGGAGGGCAGGGAGACGCACCGGTTCTGCAGGGCCCTGTTCAGCGAGGCCTCGAGCTCCCGGGAGGCCAGCCCGGAGCCCTCAGCGGGGGAAGAGTCCCCGGAGCCCCGGCGTGCGCCCTGGGCCAGGCCCAGGGACTGGGAGGACGTGGAAGAGTCGTGCAGGGCGGACTTCTCTGAGTTCGGAGCCAAGAGGAAGTTCACACAGAGCTTCGTGAGGTCCGAAGAGGAAGGGGAGAGAGAGAGGACGGAGCGCAGAGAAGAAGGGAGGTTTGCTTCGGGGCGGCGGGCCCGGTGCCGGCGAAGCACCGAGGGGGAGGAGGCGGAAGAAATGGACGACGAAGCCGTCATTGAGGCCTGGAGGCGCCGGCAGGAGGAGACCAGGACCAAGCTGCAGAGGCGGAGGGAGAATCAGCGGGGAAGTAGTCCCGGGGCGGACTGAGGACGCAGGGCACAGGGCACACAGCGCCACCGCCCATCAGGGCACAAGGGTGTACACAGGCTTGTCCAAGGGGCAGAGCTGAAATAAGGGGTCCCAGACAGAGCGCAGAATTAGGAGAGCCATGGGGGGGGGCGCTAAAGGTGGGGCCAGCTGACCCCGTTTCCTAGCTTCACTTAGGTATTGAACAGGGTTTAGTGCAGACGCAGTGGTGAGCTCGCAAAGGCGCGGGAGCTGGTAGGAGAGCCCAGCCGCCGGCCAGGAGGCGGCGAGTGCGGCTCCTGCTCTCCGCGGAGGTTTTCTAGCGGGACCGGAAATCCACCCGCGGCGAGTCTCGCCCTGCGGGGCGATGCTGTGTCCTGGCTGATTCTTTTTAATGTTTTGGATCTGCATTAAATTGGCATGTTGTCCAATATGTCTTCTTCAGTCTGGTCACTTTTAGCTCTTGGGATGTCAAGGCAAACTTTTACACACAGGGCTGAGTTATCGTGAGCCGGCGGCTCCTGGTCCCACACAACACCGCCCTCAGCGCGTCATTACGAGTGACGACGCCTTTTGTGTATGATCCAGGGCGGCGCGAAGACACCGGGAAGACCCTTGAGAGTAACAGAGGGAACTGGAGGAAGAGAGGACCGATTTCATTTTAGTTATTTTTAATATGTTTATTGATTTGAGAGAGAGAGAGAGAGAGAGAGAGCGCCTTGGCTGGTGTAGCTCAGTGGATTGAGCGAGGGCTGCGAACCAAAGCATCGCAGGTTCGATTCCAAGTCAGGGCACATGCCTGGGTTGCGGGCCAGGTCCCCAGTGGGGACCTCATGAGAGGCAACCACACACTGATGTTTCTCTCTCTCTCTCCTCCTCCCTCCCTTCCCCTCTCTAAAAATAAATAAATAAAATCTTTAAAAAAAGAGAGAGAGAGAAACATTGATTGGTTGCCTCCATACACACTGCCACTGGGGATTGAACCCATAACCTTTTGGGACGATGCTCCAACCAACTGAGCCACCCGGCCAGGACAAGAGCAGGGATTTTATCTTGGTATTTTATCTTGGTGGTGGTGGTGAAAGACGGGTGAAAAGAGGGCCCCTCCAGAAAGGCACAAGCAAGCCATGGGGAGAGAGACAGGAAGGCCCTACCAGGAGAGGGAGATGGAGTTTTGGGAGGCCTTGTGGTCCTCCTTGCTTGTTCCTTCAGGGGTCACTGCTCAGTGCAGTGGGTCATTCCCTCAATCCCTCCCTGTGCTTTGAATGGACTAGGCTGTGAGGTCTCTGCCCTGCCAATCCCAAGCCTTGTCTGTCCCTCCAGAACACAGGCGGGTCCCTGGAGCAGGCTGGCACGGTTTGAGCATCCATGGGCTGGGTCCTTACAAGGCTCCAAGACATCCTGACCAATCAGAGCACTGGGCAGGGCGTGGGGGGCGGGGCCAGGGCCCGAGCTCTCTCTCCTCTGGGGTTTTGGTCCCTTGCTGGGGACTCCCTGGGCCATACCCAACCGCACTGCAGCGGGTAGCAGAGCCTGTGGTCAGAGAAGGACAAGACGCGGATCTGGAGGGGGAACGGTCAGCACGAGGGTGACACAGTAACGCGGAAGGGTTGGCGCCATGGAGCCCCTCCTCTCACCTCGTTCTCAGCGACCAGAACACGGTGCGCCCAGCACAGGGTCCGCCCACTCTCGGAATTAACTGACGATTGCAGTGGGGCTTTAGCTACGCCAAACCAACGCGTAGGGTCAGCGATCTTGTCTTACAGGAAAGAAACAGGCCTTCGCCCACTCCTGAGTAAGGCGTTCCCTCGAGAAAACTCCCCCAACAAGGGGAGAATGTTGTTCAGAAAGGGGCCCCCAAGAGCGGATGCTCTGCACAGAATTCTGAGGGTGTGTGTGTGCGTGTGCACGAGTGTGTGTGTGTGTGAGAGAGAGAGAGGTAAGGAGAGAGTGAGAACGTTCTGGCGAAGCCCTCAAAGACGAGACCCTAGAGGGAAAGTCCGAACAGGCCGGCTGGGAAGAATCAGGGCCATTGGAAGGATGCTGGCAGGAAACAGGGCCCACCCAAATGCAGGTAATTCCGTCCAAATGAGGGCAACCCAAAGGGGCGATTCTTAAGGGAGCCCTTCGCAGAGGTGTGGGCAGATGCGGGCTGTGCCCCAGTGAGGGTT
The DNA here is from genome assembly GCA_028533065.1 of Trachops cirrhosus. Classification (NCBI taxonomy): domain Eukaryota; kingdom Metazoa; phylum Chordata; class Mammalia; order Chiroptera; family Phyllostomidae; genus Trachops; species Trachops cirrhosus. The sequence continues at coordinate 43,426,939 of CM052551.1, read as the reverse complement.
TCCTTTCCTCCTCGGAAGAGGCCAGAGCGGGCGCTGTGCTGGGCCCTGCGGACAGGCCCTGTGCGCTCTGTCGTCCTGCAGGAGCCGAGACCCCCACCCCCGGTCCGGGAGCCCCCCCCCAGGGGAGCCCGCATAGGATGGGACCGGCAGCCGTCGGTCGCCCTGCGCTGGCCTCCAGTCCGACTCTCACAGGTGCACACAGTCCCCTGGGTCGGCCTCGGGGGCACAGAGGAGGTCAGGGACCATGACTGTGCAGCTCTGCAAGGGCACGGGAAGCGACCCCACAGCCAGGGCCAAATCTCAGGCCGGCACCTAGTGAGCAGTGACATGCCAGCAGTGACTCGGGGTTTGGGGACCGCTGGCGTTGGGAACACCACCCGAAGGGGGCGAGTGAACATCTCCAGACTCCCTGAGACACTTATCCGCGGGCCAGCTGGGGAGAATTATCAGCCAAGGGCCAGTGAGTAGCAAACCCAGCCTCCACCTGCCTTCTAGCCTTCCACACAGAGTTGCTCGTGTGAGAAAACTCTGCCGTATGAATTTATTCCTGAGTGTGGGACCGGCTACTCCTGGGAGTCTCCACTCAGGACTCCTGTTTCAACATGTCATCAGTTTTCTGGGGCCAGCCCTCCCTCCGCAGGAGCCCTGCCACAGACCACCCCTCAGCTATGCTCCCTGCAGCCCTGCTGACCAATGCAACTCGGCAAAGCCAGGGTCCACACCCCAACATTACAGATGGGGGAACTGAGAATTAGATGTCATGTCCTGAATCGCAGCGGGAGCAGGTGAACACGCACCTGGACCTGGGCGTGTCTGCGGCTAGAGCCGCTTTTTCCACCGCACCATCTTGCCTTTGAGAGCCATCTGTGCCGTGGGGGGGTTGGGGGCGTGCAGGGTGGGGGCTTCGGGGCTGCTGACGGATTGGCCATCCAGAAGATCTGGTGCCGGAATAAGGCCAGGCTCTGGCTGGCCGCCCTTCTCCCCTGAGTTAGCTGCTCACTGATGAACAGTCCAGGGCAGGAGTGTGGGGGAGAGGACAAGCCTGGGGCCCCTGGGGACTGCGTGAAATCCGAGCTTTCCTTAAAGGACAGGATGTTCAAAGAGGCAAAGGTGTCCGCGCCCGCTCTTTCCCCGACTCCTGGGGGGAAGCCTTCATTCCGGGGAGTCACAGTGTCTTCGTGTCTTTGGGTGGCTTTCTCCTTTCAGCGCTTCGAGGCACGTGGAGCTGTGTGGCTCTTGATGGATTATCAAGGCTGCTGGGGAGATGGCACAGGGCTGGAGGGCGCGCGCACGCGTGTGTGTGTGTGTGTGTGAGAGAGAGAGAGAGAGAGAGAGAGATTAGGCAATTCTGTAGCCCTCAGTCTCTGAAACGGAAGGAAAATTGTTCCCTGTTTGATGGCCGTGTGGTCAGGATGAGTGAGGACTCCCGCGCACGCGGAGACACACCGGTCCAACACCAGCCCGGCTCTCCAGACCCGCATCACACTCTCTTTATAATCGAGGACGGGCGGGACCTGCCACGGAAGGTCTCCCGCCTCGGCTCCGTCCACGCGTTCCCGCTTTCATTCCGCGAGCATCTGTGGAGCCCTTCCTCGGGGACGGGCCTCGCTCCGGGCGCTGGAAACGCAAACACAGATGAAACGCAGCGATGTCTCCCTCTGAGGAGTCTGAATGCAGGCCCGTGCGTCCAGGAACAAAGAAAGGCACTTCAGAGGCGGGAGCTCCTTTGGCTTGAAATCCCAGCCTTGGACGCTTTCCTTTGAGTTAAGGCACCGGCCACAGTTAAAAGGTCTGTGAATGAGAGGACTCAGTGGCACGGATTAGCCGACGCCCCTTTGAAATGAGACAGACGCCGAGAAAGTGCGTTTTGATGAGGAATATCAAAAGGTCCGGGCACCGCAACTTGTGTCAAAGGAAGAGCCGTGGCAAGGTGAGGCCGTGTGCAAATCACGGGAGGCCCCCTCCCCCTCCTTCTTGTCTATTATTTCAAGCCTCCAGACCTACGTCTCCGAGCGGCCGTGAATCGCAACACAGAGCACAGCCCCCACTGGACACACTGGCCGTCCGCTGCAGAATTGCAAAAGGCCTCGGATCAGCAGTTCCGCCAGGCTGACCAAGGCTTTTTATTCGACCATGACGGTTGCAGAGTCCAGTGATACGTTCGCCGGACACAAAAATAGCGACGCTGCTATGATTGTACGCTGAGAGCTTTTTTTAAAAGTTGCACTTACTGTAATGAAGTATTTTCCCCACCCCGTGATGCTAATAATATGAACGAGACACTCTAAACTCTGGCCTCACCGGCCAGACTGCCAGCAGGATCTCAGCTGTAGACCGACTTCCGTCCAGGCGAGTGCCGTGGGCCAGTGATAGCTGGCCACCGCGTCCCCATGGGGACCCCTCCCCCCATTCTCTCAGTGATGCCCGGCAGAGCCAGCTACTGAATGCAAGGGGGCAGGACAATCAGTTCCATGGAGAACGTTCAGACATTCCTCCCTCCTAGCCTGAGCAGCGTCATCTCACTGACTTGTCATCTGTGTACGGTGACGGCCACGCTGTGTTATTTCATTATGATAAAGTCGCCCATTATGATCAAGGAAATGTCACAATCCAATGACATCAGACACTGTATGTTCATATTTGCTGCTGTTAAATAAAATGACGTGTCCCCACGTCTGAAGCTCTAAGTCCATTTTCAGAAGCCCCTCCCTTGACGTCCCCCCAAGACTCGGGGGCACTGGCTGCACCCCAAGCTGTGCCGGCAGCACCCCCTTCCCACTGCACAGTCTAGCCTCGGCCTCCAGAGCCCGTGCTCCCCCAGCTCCGCAGGCTCCACCGAGACTGGAGCGGCACCTTCAGCTTTTGCGACCACGCAATCTCAGCGCTGGGCGGCGACCGAAAGGAGGCCTCCTCATCGCCCTTCCTCAAATGGAAAGGAATTGCTCAACTCAGAGAACTAGGCAACACAGAGTAGGAAATCCATCTTAAAACTTGGACCCTCGAACCCACAACCGCTCCACTGCGCCCTCTGACTGGTTTTAGTTCTAGATCCAAAGCAAGCCGTGAAGGCATTTCAGTTTTTTAACTAAAAACGGGATTGAGAATTAGAATGTCAATGTGCCTCTTACAACATCGTCGGGGTTTTTTTTTTTTTAGTGTTATGGGTCAGCAACACGAGTTTCCACATTTTTTCACTTCTCTTTTCACCTTCTAGCCATGAGCAACTTTCTAGAAAATTATCAGTTTCTGCGGAGTAAATTCTTAGAATTTCCTCGTTCAAGGAAATTCTGGTTTTCTGCAAGACTATCTTTAAAATTTCTAAGCAACCCTTCCTCCCCCCAGCCTTTTTTGGGGATGGCGATTTCTTTCTGCCACATTTTGCGTGTGGGCTTCAACGTGGAAGAGAGAGCTGAACTGAAGGTCCCCGTAAACACGAGTGGCAGCTTGAGTGGATGTGACCGCTACCCTTGGTCACCCAGGGGTCTAACCCCATGATTACTGTAAGAGCTGTTCTGGTATTTTCTCCAGGGAGGAACTGGATGCCCCTTCAAAGCACCCCCTCATTTGCATTTGTCTGGTTCCCAAAGTCCGCTCTGCTTCTCTCTGGGGCACTGGTCCCTGGACGTCACCCCCCCACCCCCACAGCACTCAGGACGGTCACGGGTGGAGGGTCGCAGGCACTGCCCCCCAAGATTTGTTGTACGTTCTCGCACTGCACGTCCACCACATCCTACGAGATCGGTGTCTCCACGCCCTTCGCACAGATGGAGAGAGGAGCTCAGAGAAGGTCAGTCAGTCGCCCGAGGTCACACGGGCAGGGATGGAGCCGCAAACCCATTTCTGCCTTGTCTGGCGCCGGCACTGTCTCCCGCCCCCTGTGGGGCCTCCCGGTGACAAAACGCCCTGGCGGGTATGGGCTGGGACTTCAGGACTCCACTGACGCTTCTGATGCTCCGGACTGATTTTATCTGCCGTTCCCAGGTCCCCAAATCAAGGACCAACGCCATCACTGAGGCCTAGGCACACGTTTTAAATCTGATGGTCTCTGACACCGACGTTAGGGCTGGGTGGTCTTCCGTCTGTCCCTTTTTCCTCCGGAGGGGGATTTTTGAGTGCACCTGTTACCTCTGGGACGACTTTCGGGGTTGGCTCGAAGCTCGCTGTGGGCGCAGGTGCGCTTCCTCAGACTTGGAGGCGCACACTCCACACGGTGACGCCTGTTGCTCGAGAATATTTGCGTGAAGCGACGATGGTCTTCGTTAGCCATGCCACTGTCGGCTTCCTTAATTAAGTTGCTGGTACTCGGTGTTCTGGGTCCTTCGAAGGGGGCAGAAGAGAAACGGAAGCCCGTGCATGCAGAGGAGGCGCTT
>CM052551.1:43380519-43422069 GCA_028533065.1 Trachops cirrhosus | reverse complement strand
CCCGGTCGTATATCTTCCAGTAATTGGTTTAATGCCTTTGGGCATTGCTTGGCCTTTTTTCACCGGCGCACTGAACAACTCACTTTAAGAAAACACTTGTTATTAAGTACTTGCTAATTAAAGAACTAGCTTCTCCTACTGTTTAAACTAGGTTCTTGGGGAAATTAGGAGCGGTGAGCTCAGAATTGCTTCCAAAGCAGCGAGAGGTCCAGGGCCCCAGCCGGTTGGACTATGAAGGAGTCGGGGGCGGGCGGCAGGGGTTTAATCTGCTGTGCTGGGGAATGACACCTGCACCGTTTAACGCATTTCACTGACCCGGCTGCTCGTTCAACACACTTCCCCGGGGGTCGCCACGAACGCCGCTGCAGCGGCTGTGTCGTTGGGTAGGACCCCCCAAAAAAGTGCTTGAAAGAGGCTGCCTGCAGGCTGAAAAATTAAATGTCCTCCTTAAAGAACCGAACTGTATGTCATAACTTATTTTGGTTGTCGAGGCATAAAACAACCTCTAAGGGGGGTCTTAGAGGGATGGGCACCGTGAACCCTGACCCACTCCCAGCTGTACTGGATTAACCCCGATCTTAGATTCCTATTTGCAGACAAAGGAGTTCAGTATTCACAAGGCGTGTGTGTGTGTGTGTGTGTGTGTGTGTGTGTTCAAACCTGAATCTCTGTTTGTTTTTAACGAGCCGCACCCTTCAGTATGTGAAAACGAGACCAGTTAGTGTGTAGAATTGGGCTCCTCCCGAGCTCCCCGCTTTGTTCTCAAGACCCTCCAAAGCCGATCGTTGACAGTGGGGGCCTGTTGGACCCTGCAAGCTATTATTGGCGCAGCAACATTCACTTTGCTCTACTGAGTGTGCGAGGCACTAAGGACGCCAGCAAGTGTCAGCGTTGATCTGTCTTCACTGGGTTATAGACACGAAAAGAAAAGAAAGGGTGGGATTCGTGGGTGAGAAGATAGCGTTGGAGGAGTGTGCAAAGGCTCGGGGGAATGCAGACTCTGAGTGCGGGGCGGAGCTTCTGGTCGGGGACACGGAGGATGGAGACCGGGGCCCAGAGGGGAATTCCGGGGTGGGGAGGCCAGGCCCAGGCTCCTGCTCTCAAGCCCAGGAGGGGAGAGAGCAGGGAGGAGGGGCCACGGCGTCCCAGAGCCTGGTCTGACCAGTTGGGCCCTGGCGCAAGGTGCGCCCAGGACAGTTTACCAGCGGGAGCCTGCGGCCTGACTTTGGGCTGCAGAATGTGAATCACTTGGACTGGATGTAGTCTGAATATTAAAAAACTAGTAGCTTCACATGAAAATCTAGATTCCTGAGAGCCTCTTAAAAATCGGAAAGTCTGGCCCTGGCCGGTGTGACTTGGTCGGAGCGCTGCTGTGCTGAGGTTGTGGGTTCCTCCCGGTGGGGGAGCCTAAGAGGGGCAACCATTCGGTGTTTCTCTGCTCCATCCACGTTTCTCTCCCCTACAAAAGCAATGATGAAAACATCCTCGGGTGAGGATTTAAAAAAATCAGGAAGCCTGGCAGCAATGGGCCCGCATTCCTGCAGAGTCCCTGGAAGCCGAATCGCTTCTGCGCCCGTTGGACCAGAGTGGCGGCCCCGTCGGTGCCGTCCCCACCGAGGCCCTACTGTACTCTGCCCACTTCCTCTTTTGTGGGGGGAGCGGCGGCTGTGGAAACAAACACTCCCCCACTCTCCAGCCTTCCATCTCCCAGTCTTCTCTCCCGCACGGCGGTGACGCGGCGCCGGGAGCTCCGAGCCCTCTGCTGGGCCACGGCATCTCAGCCTCCCGGACGGAGCACAGCTGACCAGAGCAGTCACCGAGGGCGGTTCGGGAAAACGAGGTCCTCCCACAGGGAGGCTCAGCGACTGATTGGGGACATCTAATGCAATTTCCGACTGCATTTGGGTTTATCTCTCCCCTGATGGGAAAACACTGGGAGTGGTGGTAAGAGGGGGCAGGCAGCCCAGGGCCCTGAGTGCTGACTCCCACGCCACGGGAGCGACAGCAAAGTTCCGCAGCACCAAACACACAGACACACGAACACGCGCCCAAGGACAGCCCGACTCCGGCAAACGGGGCTTTGACATCTGCGCGCAGCTGAGTGGACAGAAGCTAACAGGAGGGGAAAGGGTCCCTCCTTTCGCTCCTGTCTGTATTTACTGCAGAGGGCAGGACACTTCGTCACCCTGGAAACAGCCGACAAAGGCCGTGTGCAGCCATGAGGAGCCCCTGTCTGCTCGAGGAGTGGTGGCGGGGGCTACGTAGTGGGCTGGGTCCCCTGCCTCTGACCGCCCTGGGGCTCGGGGAGTGTGCAGGCTGGCAGGCTGGTCCGGCTGGGGAAAAAAAAGCCGTGTGGCCTTTGATGGCCGCCGCTGGCCGCATAATCCGTGTCTCCTTGTCCTCTGTACTCGGAGATAACAGGGCTGTCAGCGAAGAGCGTGCCACCGTGTCTGAGCCTGTGGCCTGCCGTGGGGACCGGGCAGTCTCTCTGCTGCCCAGCTTTTCGGTACAAGCCTCAGGGCGGCCATCCAGGGTTGCCCAGGCGGGGCCACTTCCACTGTGAACGAACCGCCACCCCCTGGAGGTTTTGCCGCTGTTCCCAGAGGTCACCCGTGTGTCACGACTTGCACACGGGTAGTCGGTAATCTCCTCTTTGCTTCTGATGCCACACTGTGTGAACAGCGCAGCTCCGAGCTGGGTCACGCTTACCGCGGTGTCAGCTGGGAGACCTGCCAGGACAGCTAGTGTCCCGCTGATGCTACCACGGCCCTAGCGAAAGGTTCTTGGCCTTCTGAATGGGGCTTGGAGCTGCTTGGACTTTCCGGGTGTTGTCGGACAGACAACACCCAGCACCCACAGTCTCACCTGTGAGAGCGGGTCAGGCCACGCACCTGAGGCCAGTCCCTCACGATGAGTCCTAAGGCGGAGCGTACTATAGGTGCATTTTGCTGGAGATGGCATCTAATTCTGCTCTAGAGTAAACATTACTGCCCTCAAAACTCTCTAATAAATTCCACTCCTTTTGAATATGAAATGTCAGAGTGTTTAAATGTCTCTGTGTGAGCAGGGGTGTGCAGGATGGCTGTGAATGTGGCCCAACAGAAAATCGTAAGTTTACTTAAAACATTATGAGATTTTTTTCGTGTGTGTGATCACGTGTCCCAATGTGTTTAACACGTGGCCCAAGACAGCTCCTCTTCTTCCTGTGTGGCCCAGAGACGCCAAAAGCTCAGTCACCCCTGGAGAGAACGTGGTTTAACAGCAGTGGTCACAGATGAAGGGAGCCTCAGCTGCGGGTGCAGCTCAGGCACTCGTCACGTGACGGAGACGTTTCTTCTTCGTTTGTACAGAGTGGACCAGAACAGGTAAGAGGCGGCAACCGGGACTGGTGTGACGCCCTCCACCCCAGATCCTTCGCCCTGGCAGGCATGACTGGTCAGTCGTAGCCGTATCCTTACTGATCCTTGAATGGTCCTCAGGATCCTTCTCGGTAGAGAATTCCGGGCAGCTGCCACCCGTCGCTGGAACCGGCGCTCGGGTTGAAATCTGCGTAGATGTTTAGCTGCAGACCCTCTGTGGTCCGTGGAGATGACACGCGAAGGTGCGTCGCAGAGTCTCCGTGTCGTACACGTGTAAGGGGTAGTTGTTGCCATTACTTCCGCCGGTTCCAGAGCGGGCCAGTGCGGGTTGCGTTCAGCACGTACAGGGTGAGGAGGGTGGTTTGTATCCTGTCAACACCACCTCTGTGTGTTATTCTAGTAACATGTTCTGAATGCTCCTGGCCGTCGTGTAGCAAACATGTCTAGGAGAGCGGTCTCCAAATACAGGGCCAGGCTCGCACGGACGCCTGGGAAGCCAGTCTGGGACGGAAGCGCGGGGTGCCCTGCGGCCACGGAACCTGCGGATTACTGGTGATGATCTGTACCCATAGGCAGTGGGGTCTTGAGACTTCTGGGCTATACAGTATCAGCGTGGTTTACACAGTTTATGTTTTAAGCAGAAGGAAGAGAATTCGGTTGTGCTCTATAATAAGACCCTTGTTTATTTCTCATCGTTAGGAAATGGGATAATAGCAAGGACGCCAAATTTCCAAAGGAGTGAAAAGCCCTTTTATGATTTATGACGTTCGAAACTTTGCTTCCGAAAGCCTGTGGAAACGTGCTGTACCCTTTGCTACTTTCTTAAGCAGAGCTAGCAGATGAACTTGACTGGCTCCCTGGTGCCTCCGAGTCCTCCAGGGCACTGACTCGGGGCCCTAGAATGCTGACGCCCCCGGATTCTGGGGGCGTTTGCCCGGCTCTCCTGAGGTTAACCGCACCCAGACTGCCCGCTCTCTGACCTCCGGGCCACGTCTGGTAGGTTCTTCTCTCCCTCCCCCTGTTGCCAGGCTGTCGGGAGGCACTTCTTGCTTCTCGAGGGGAGGCCGTTTCTAGGACCCCCGCCCCCATTATGCTTCTAATTTGATCTGTAATCTGCTTTGGGTCTAGAAGTCCCATGACTCTCGTGAGAATTCTGTCTTAAAAAGGCAAAAAAAAAAAAAAAAAAATTAGTTTCTAACTTCTGACAGAGGGTGGCAAAGTTTTGCCTAGCAATGAAGTCTTCAAGAGAGTTATTTTGTCTATTTGGAGGAATTTTAAATTAACTTTGGTCTTACGCAGAATGCGGTGGTGTCTACAATTGAATAATGCAAACAACTTGGGAAGGAAATTTAAAAGTTGGGGCCTACATGACATTCAAAGGTAAATTTTTTTAAATTTTATTTATTTATTTTTAGACAGAGGGGAAGGGAGGGAGAAAGGGAGAAAAACATCAACGTGTGGTTGCCTCTCATGTGCCCCCTACTGGGGACCTGGCCCACAACCCAGGCCTGTGGCCTGACCAGGAATCAAACCGGTGACCCTTTGGTTTGCAGGCTGGCACTCAGTCCACTGAGCCACACCAGCCAGGGCCCAAAGGTGAATTTTATATGAAGAAATAAAACAACATAGTTTTGTTAGAGTAACTTGCTTTATTACAAGGGAGACCATCCACAGTGTCATTTAAATACTGACCCGTTCCTCACAGGCCCTGCTTCCCAGAAAACACATTTCAGAGACTCCAGACTTGATAAATATCGAAAGGCTGTCACTGTCCTGTCACTGCCCGTTTTCCTCGTGAAGATCAGCAGGCGTGGTATGAACAGCCTTCCTAAAACAAGCGTCCGTCATACCCAGAGAAGACTGGAAGTCGTGTGCGAAGTGAGCAGCGCCCGCTGACCGTGACAGGAAGCCCGCCTGTGTAATCTTTGCAGCGAGTAAACATCCTCAGTTTCTAGTATTGTATCATCCAGTGCCAGGAAAACATTATCATAATATGAAATAGATGAGAAAATAGATAGCAGTCAGGACTATCTGGCAATGAGAAATTCGAGGTTTTCCCTCTCCCGACTTGGGGCGGCCTCACTGCGTGAGGAAAGCCGGTGGAAGGCAGTCCTGGGTTCGGATCTCAGTGCTGTGTGACTTCGGGCAAGTTGCTGAGTCTCCCTGAACCTTAGTGCCTCTGCACAGCGCGCCGTGGAAGCGACCCTTCCTCCCCAAGGGTGGCCCGATGTTTTAAGTGTGATGGTGTACATTTACGGCCCACCCCACGTCCCCTCTATTGGAAAGGGTGGGGTTGCACCCACAGCGTGCTGGTCCTCACCGCAACGCCGGCTCCCCTCGCTGTGTCTCACCTGTACAGGGGCCCCCAGCCACCCAGCCTGCAAGCCTCCTCCATCTCCTGCGTTCCGCAGGCTCAGACACCCTCCCCGCCACCATTCCTGCCCGGAGCTGGGAGCCGGAGGCTTCTGCCTTGAGATTGCCTGCCCTACCCTCACTTCCTAGACTGTGCTTCACCCGCAGGGGAGAAGGCTCGATAGCCTACCCCTTTGTTGAGGGAGGGAACTGCAGTTTTTATCTCCGGAAACACATCTACGGAACGGAGCGAAAGGACAGAGCCGTGGCTCCAGGAGTCCCAGCTGGCTCTGCCCTGTCCCTGCTCAACTCTTGGACGTGAGTGGCTCTCACGTCCCTGGCTCCGGCCCTGCCCCTCTGTGCAGGACTGGTCCTTGGTGGGAGCTTCAAGGTGCGGCCCAGGGTCCCACCACCCTGCAAAAACAGGCAGTCCTGAGAGAGCGCTGCGATCCCCTTCACAGGGGAGGACCCTCGAGCACCAGGTCCCTTGCCTGACATCAAACAGTGAGTGACGGGCTGAATGGGACCCAGCTCAGGTCCAGCTGATGCCAGAACTCACCTCACACCACACTTCGCCCCCTCCTCCATGCATTGGATCGTTACCATGGCAACCCACAGTGTATATTTAAATGAGATCATGCATCCCTCTCCAAACACTGCTATTGCTTCCAGCTGGTGCTGCTGATCCCTTCCCCAAGCACGGAGGTCTCTGATTTGCTAAGGTCGGTCCGAGTTCTCTTCCTCTCCTCGTGCATCAAACTGCATCACAGAAGCCTTGGTGTCCTATACAAAGTCCCATGAGACGGTGTCACAGACGGGGCTTACGCTGTTCATCAGGTGTGCCCTGGTGAGGGTCGCCTGTGTGTCCTGTTCAGTCAATGCTTGTGCTGTTCTGGGTGTTAAACATTTCGAAGATCACCCCTGCTTCCGGACATTCCACTCCGCAGGGGTCCATCGAGGCGCGTTCCGAGGCCCCGAGTCAGAACTGTAACCTGTGTCACAGACACCAGGCTCCAGGCACAGCCGTCTGTCCCCTTCAAAGACCAAGATGGACTTGGCTGTGCGGTCAGTACCAGGATGAGTTAGGAGCGTGTTTCTCCCAGAACTTCTAGACCTTTACACAAACAGACTCTGCTGTGCTGTATCGCTCCGCCGGCCGTGGCCGGACCCAGCTGAGCGTCCGTGACGCACACGGCTGGGTCTCCGCCCCAGGGGTCCAGCCCACACAGCTGTAATCGGAGGGCAGGGGGCACCGCCGCCAGTGTACATTTCTGGTTCGGTCGCAACAGGGAGAAGCTTCGTTTCTGTCCAGATCTCCTCCGTCTTCGATCTTGCGGACCTCTCTATGCAGCAGAGCCAGGCTCTATTCTCCGAGTTTCGAGGTAGGCTGCTAGCGGCGCCCAAATTCGTAACCGTTATAGCCGCTCCATGGATTAGCCTTTTCTTATCATGTATTATATCATAATGAAGTGATATTTAATCAGATTAAAACTTCAAGTGTTTTTTAAAAGATTTTATTTGTTTTATTTTAGACAGAGGGAGAAAGGGAGGGAGAGAAACATCAATGTGTGGTTGCTTCTTGTGTGCCCACCACTGGGGACCTGGCCCACAACCCAGGCATGTGCCCGGACCGGGAATCAAACCAGCGACCCTTTGGTTCACAGACTGGCGCTCAGTCCACTGAGCCACAGCGGCCAGGGCTCCCTTTGTTTTTACTCTATCACTGCTGTACATTTACAGCAGAGGAAATGCTTGGGTATGTAAGCCTGCCGTGCCTGTAGCAGTCCTTTCTTTTAAACCCCTATTAGGGAAAATTCCTTAAAAATATTTCTTTTCCTGATTTTGAAAGTCTAGTATACTCAAAATATTTAAGTATTTCTTGGATGATAAAACACAGGAGAATGAATCTTCTTAACCTTAATTTAAATATAAAATATCACATTTCCTAGAATTTAAAATGCCATTGATCGTTACGATGCACCATTATTCTACGTATCATTAAAACATGTTTCCAGTTCTGACAGGATGCTTTCTCATCACATCCCTTGGAAGGTACATCTTGATTTCAAAGACATGAAAGTGTGGGAGGAAAATGTGCATCTTAGAGTTGATAAAGTATAAAGTTGTAGATGTAAACTTGGAAGATAGAAAGGTTGAACTGAATGTGTGCCGATCCCAAGATGTTCCAAAACCAGGAGGAAACGCTCTGTCTAGAGCAACACCAAGTCCGTGGCGTCAGCCTTCCGACACGAGGCAGGGCGGCCACTGACGTCCAGGGACAAGTGTGCAAGACATGTGGGTTTTTAGCGTTAAGCATAGACCGTGCCCACACCATGTGCTGTAACATGAAGCGTAACAAGATAACCAAAAATGAGGAGGATGATCTAGCCCAGCCCTCGAACAGTTTAGTGAAGAGACAAATGGCAGTGACCAGGATCTGACAAGGTGCAGATTTGGGGGTGTCTTCAGAGAGATAACCGTTGATGTTGTGGGGACAGGCAATGATGGCGGCAGGAGCAGACCCAGGTGTGCCTGTCTGAGATGGGGGGAAGAGGGTCCGGTGAAGAGAACCGTGACGTGGTTAGAGAAATAAGAGAAGGAAATGGGAGGGCAATTTGTCACTGAAGCCCGGGTTGGAGAGAGGGCTCTCACAAGGAGGGAGCGGTCCCCATCGTCAAATTGCTGAGAGATGGGCGAGGGAGGAGTGAAGATGTTATCAGACGTGGCACTTAGGAGGTGACTTCCAATGAGGTCACTTCGGGAGCATGACTGGAGCAGGTGTCAGACGGTAATGGATTGATGAGTAAATGCGGAAAGAGTTTATCTAGAAAAAGCTTCAGAGAAAGGATAGGAAGAGGCAGGAAAAAGCCAGGAAGGGCCGAAAGGGCACCAGTGAATACGGGGTGCAGGGGAGCCAACAGGCACCCACACTCACAGGAACAAAGCAAAGGGCTGGGGGTCTGGGTGCAGGAGGGGGGCGGGTGGGGGCAGCCGCCCGGGCAGGGAGTGCATCTGGGGGGCTAGGGAGGGAAGGCGGAGAGGATACAAGTTCCGTCTATCTGAGGTTCAAATCCCGGCTCTGTCCCTTACTCTGTGAACTTCGGCAAGGTTACTTATCCTGTGCCTGTGAGATATTAAGAATGAATCCTCAGAAAGAAGACAGACACTCTGAAAACACTCCTACAGTAAATATGAGACATTTCTCAGAGGTTTTTTTTTTCTTCTTTTGATTTTAATGTAGGCTGATGACATCAGTCCAAAGCATAATTCTAGGAAAGAATCTTACAAGGGGACAAAATGATGTATTTCAAGTGCCCAGCTTTCTGACAGTTCGGCTTTTAAGAGTATCGGAATCACAAATGGATTTCATGCTGCGTGCCATTGCTGAGGAGCAGCCGCCAGTGACGCCAGGCAGCGCCGCTCCCGCAGAGTCACGCTGGAGCGAGAAAGAGTGTAGCTGCAGCATTAGAAAGGGCTGTGCATTCGAGAAGTTGGCCAGAGGCTTGGAAGGGACGGTGGTAAGAGTACTCGCGAATTTGCTGACCCTGGATCCAAGGGAAAAATGGGCTGTGTATCCATCAGAGAGTTCTCTGTCAATGATATTGAGCTTTTTGATAAGTAACGACTTGCGAAGGTTTTGGTGTGCGTTCTCTGAGAAGTACAAATAGCGTGCACCATGCACTAGCGGTAGACACACCAATTGCAGCGGTCGGCTACAGTCAGTAGGTCTGACACACTTTTAGGAATGTTAGGATATACAGCCAGGATACATCCATTAATTTAATGGGTGCCCTCTCCACCCACTCCAGGAAGAAGACCGTGGCAATATCTGAGTCAGGATCAACATCGCTCCTGGAAAAGCTTCTGGGTATCCTGTGAGACACGGAGGACAAGGAGATGGAGATCCCGATGCTGCACGTGTCATGGTGAATGCTAAGTGGGCCTCCTTGGATTTTGGAGGTGACACGTTCCTCCGACCCATTTACCAAGTGCCCCTCAAAAGCTGTTAGTTTTGAATGATGCCCAGAAAGAAAGAAGGCTCCGAAATACCGTATTTTGCTGTGTGTGATGTGCACCCACATTTCCGTGCGCATTATACTTGGGATTATTACACTCATGGTGTGTAATCATTATACCCATGCATGATGCGCATCCTTACTTTTCCCTCAAAAATCTGGACATAAAAGTGGGCATTATACACGGCCAAATGCGGGTCAGTCCAGAGTGCTGAGGACTGCTCCGTCCTTGGGCGGTCCGATCCAGCAGACTGGCGGTGCTGGACGTGTCCCTGGCTGACAGGGGCGCTGCTGGGAGCCGTCGGCAGCCCCCGCAGCTGAATGGCAGCTCAGACTCTCGGGAGGCCAGAGCAAAGGTCTGTATCCTCTAGGAATAACCGCTCTTCTTCTGAGATGTAGCTCTCGGCCTGCCACTGGACCTTAACAGAGACTGAATACCTAACCGTGGGCTACCACGTTGCCATGGGACCTGGGCTTCCCAGCGCGAGCTGGGTGTTCATGGTCCCATGAGGAGGTACACTCCACTCCACGAGAACTGCTGGAGCTTTCTAACTTGTGCAGACCGGAATATGTGTGTGGGACAACGGCGGTAGGGACACAACGTTGGATCCGGCTTTTGGACTCAGCCTGGCACTTACACCCCCGTCTCTCCCGCTTATCAGGCCTTCTGACCGCAGATCCTGGGACTTCTCAGCCTCCATAGTTGGGTGAGCTCATTCCTTGTAACAAATCATACATACAAAAGAAAAGTCATACACATGTCTGTATCTTCTATTGTTTCTTTCCACTGGAGAATGCTAACCTGGCTGCATCATATACAATCTCTGTGTGTCAATTTCCCCATCCTAGAAAATTGGCATGAACAGATTTCCTACCCTCAGAGTTGTGAGGGTTAAAAATGAAGCTGATTCACATGAGTTTGTTGAGGTCAAACCAGTGTCTTACACATTTTTATATCCTTAGCACCCGGTGAAGTTTATGGCAGAACACAGATGTTCATAAATATTGGTTAAATGACCATCAATTTTTAAAAATAATCCTAACATATATAAATGTATTGTTCATTATTCTTATTTAACAAATATTTATGGGTTCCTACTATGCCCAGACATTGTGCTAGGCTTTGGGCACATATTTGGAAACATAAATATTTGCATTCAAAGGAAAATAAATGATTGACACAGACTGTGTTGAACTGTTTTTTTCTCACAGAACTATTCTTAAACAAAAATTCAATTCCATGAAAATTTCCTTTTATTGAAATGAAATAAAGAATATTAATTTACTTTTGTTTCTTATTGTTTAAAGTTTTTATTTATTTATTTTTCGAGAGAAGGGAAAGGAGGGAGAAAGAGAGGGAGAGAAACATTGATTGTTGCCTCTTGCATGCCTCCAGCCGGGGACTTGGCCTGTAACCCAGGCATGTGCCCTGACCAGGACTCAAACCGGCGACCTTTTGGTTCACAGGCTGGTGCTCAGTCCACCCAGCCACACCAGCCAGGGCATTCATTCACTTTTCAACCAAAGAGCGAAACAAATAAATAGAAGGTAGGAATTGAAGTAATAGGGAACTTGAATGCTTTTTCCTAGTGGAGATGATTTCAAATGTGTTGCCTTTTAAGCAGAGGCATGTGCCTTTGTTTCAAACAGGGCCACTATTCTGAGGCTTCCCCTACAGTCATGCTAGTCAATGTAACTTAGGCCCCGTTTCCAGATTAATTGTAACGTGATTAAATTCTGCATTACTTTATCTATGTGTTGGTTGGTGTAGCTTGAAATAATTAGATTACAGGGTGGCCCAATCATTTGCTGTAAACGGTCATGCACACACCCTAAGGCTTAATTGCCATGACTAAATCCATCCCACCCCGAATTCATTGGCCGTCACTCACAATGGCTCTCTTTAACTGCACGTTCACAGCCTAAGACGTTCAGACTGAGACGCGAGAGGAGAGCCTTGGCGGCTAGAACAACTGCGACCACCTCTTAGAGATCAGTCTCTCTTCAGTGTAGAAGCTGCAGTTCTACCCCATGCAAGTTCTGGAACAGTCATCTCTCTCTTCCAGACGATCCCGGACGGATTTTTTAAAACTTTTCTTTGCTGACCATAGGATACATTCTTTCTGCTCTGTGATTGTCTAAACACTGTGCTGTACACCTGAAAAGAATACAAAATAATATTGAATGTAAACTGTAATTTAAAAAAATTTAAAAACGGGGGAAAAATCTTAGGGCTTTAGTAGGGATTAATAAAATAATTACATCTGGGTCTTGTCCAGGAGAATTTACCATTCAAGTTACAGAAACCTTAGAACATTATGGCTAGTTACAAAGAAAGATTTTTAAAAGGCAAAGCGCCTATCATATTGACGCTGAGAAACGCAGCAAAGATTCACGAAGCTCTTGTTGATTTCGAGATTATTTATTAGGTCGCCAATTTCCACTGTACTGCTGGGTTTTAACAGAAGTTCCGGAGCGAAGAGAAGGGGAGGGGAGGAAGCCGGTCTGTTCTTGCCGTTCCGATTCGCCTGAGAGTCCGAGGACTGGCGGGAACAGGCCGGGTAAGATGTACCGGTCTCGCGGAAGCCGCGGGTGTTACAGACCAGTGGAGCGTAAGGAATTTTGGCTAATTAAATTAACACAGGACGCTCCTCCCGCCCGGACCCTCCGGCCTACGGCTCGGGCAGAGCCGGAGGCGGGAACTGGCCGGATTCAAATTTCGAGCGGGACGTCGGCGCGGGGCTCAGCAGGTGCCTCGGCCCGGCCCCTGCGGCGGACGTTTCCGCCCTACCTGCCCACAGGGCCGGAAGTCACCTAGCGGGGCCGCGGCCCCGCCTCGTGCCCGGTGTTTCAACCGCGCGGAAAGCCTGGAAAAAGTGTGCGCCCACGTGCAGCCACGCCTCTCCACGATCCGGGCCGCGGGGGTCCCTATCCTTCCTTTACAGTGCCCCTGGGCCCGGGGGGAACACAAGCAAAACTGGGGAGAGAGCGAAGCGGTGTAGAAGAAGGATTGTGAAACACACCGACGCTCCACTACCCCACTGCACAGGTTGCGCTGCAGGAGGGAGCACCAAGGAGGTCGCGCATGCGCGGACTGCGCTTCAGGCGCGTGGAGAGTCGCGCATGTGCAGAGCCAAGACGGAAAAAAAATGGAGCGGAGGGATGACTGGCAGGCTGAGGGCGTTTCAGCGACGGAGGAGCTGCCTGGGCCGAGAAGCGCGTGCGCAGAGCGCCCAAAGGGGTGGGGCTCCTCTGCGGGGTCGGCCTCGCGCGCCCCCTGTCGCGCGCCCTGGGACAGGAAGGCGCGTGAGGGGCGGGGAGGAGGAGGCGGTGTGGAGGGCGGGCGGGGGGAGGGGAGCCGGAGCGAGGGAGGGCTTATCGACCCGGCGATTTTGGTTAAAATATTCAAAATGGCGGACGGAGGAGCAGCGAGTCAAGATGAGAGTTCAGCCGCGGCGGCAGCAGCAGCAGGTAATCATTACGGCATTTTACATATTCATATTCATACTCGAGCCCGGCTCCCGCGGCCCCCCCGCGACTTAGCATAATTTATTAGTACTCAGGATTATTATAATTAACGGCGGGGAGCTGGGGGGCCGGAGAGCGCCGAGCCCCCGCCGGGCGCCGAGCGGAGGGGGAGAGAGGCTCGGAGCGGCCGGGCGGAGGGGCACCCGGGGCACCGGGGTCTGCGGCCCGGCCCGTCGGCTGCCCGGCCCGGCCTGCACTGCCGCCGCCTCGCCGGCCCGAGCCCGAGCGGGTCCGCGGCGGGGCCGGGGCCGAGGAGGACAATGAAGACGTTTTACATATTCATAGCGGCGGGCGGCCCGGCCGGGCGGGCGCGGGGGGGGGGCGTGGAGGACGGGGCGGCGGCGGCACAATGCCGGGAGGCGGCGGGCCCGGAGCGAACGGGCGGCCGGACCTGAGCACGCGTGCCCCCGGGAGCGGCGCGGGCGGGGCGGGGCGGCGGGGGGCGTCCTCGGAGAGCGCCCGTCGCCGCCCTGGGCCCAGGGGGTCTAGCCGGGGTCACGGCCCCTGCACCTAGTCGCACCCGCTCGTCCCCCTGGGGGCGGCCCGACCCGAGATGGCCCGCGCTCGACGTACGCAGGGCAGCGGGTGGGCGCCACTTCGCGCCCTCGGGGGGACCCTCGGAAGTCCCCCTCCGAGGGCATGTCCTCGGACCGGCCGTCAGCAGTCCCGTGGGTCCCCGTCGGGCACGGTCCCTGGGGAGCGGGGTGGGAGGCGCCGGCGTGGTGTGGCCCCCACAACCCTCCCTGACCGCACCGCCGAGCTGGGGTCGGGCCCCGCGCCCCTAGGTCCCCAGAGCGCGGCGGTGAGGCCGGCTGGCCCCTGGAACCCCGGCCTGACAAGTTGCTAATGCCCCGGTCTCCCTCCTGCGGGGAGTGAGGAGGCGGGGATCCCCTCCCGGGTCTGCGGCCGCGTCTTCTCGCCCGGGGGCTGGGTCCTCCCCGCTCGCCGCTGCGCCGATCCTCTCATTTGAATAATGTCTAATTCGGGGAGGTTTATATTATTGAAATGGCCGCCTGGCTTTCCCCGCCTCTCATGTTTAGTAATTCAGACCTTTAATAACAGCCACTCACAGCCCAACGCCGTGTTTATATTTTACATTCGCCCCATGTGCTTTTGTGGTTCGATATGATTCTTTTTTTTTTTTTCCTTGGCAATCCACAGGGCTCTGAGATCAAACCCAGGCTGTGCCGGGAAGAGAAGGGGGAGCGAGGCCTGGCTCCTCCTGCGGTTGCCTAGGCCTCATGTTCTCTGCCGCCTGATTTATTTACTAATAACCAAAAGGACTCCCCCCACCCAATCCACGCGCACCCCCTCTTCTGCGGGCACAGGCGACCCTCCTGGGGCCTCACCAGCTTTACAACAGCCTCGAGCTGAGCATCAACTTTGCGCTGTTTTGTTTTCTCTTTAAAAAGACTTGCTTATAGTTTGCAGTAATATTGGGCCTGAGGGGTTGGGGAGGGGGAGGGAAACTGTCCTCGTCTCAGAGGCCAAGCGAAGCCTGTTTGGGCTTTACTTCGTTGTGGGGATAGGTACCCCCTCTCCCTGGGCCCCTGCCCCCAAATGAAAAGCTGGCACGGTCCGTGGAGGTGGGTCTGCAGGATTTCAAACCCTGCCTTTTTTCTCTTTCCGGGAGCCGTGGAGTAGATAAGTGCTTTATAAACCCGGCTGACAGCACTGCGGGGCTTCCCCGGGGCTGCCCTGCCTCTCAGCCTCTTCCCTGAACTCTAAAACGGGCCTCATACCGAGTTCGTGCCGGCCGGCCACAGTGCGGGCTTGCGGGTGTGGGTTGTGGCACTCCCGAACAGCACCGGGGTCTGCCTTCCCTGCGTGTTTGTGCTGTGGTTAAGTGGGTGAAAGTGAAGGGTCAAACACGAACACGGCGTCCACCCCGGTCTCGGAGCCCACTGCCCTCTCAGCACACCCGCCCGCTTCTCTGCGTTGTCAGCATTGATTTTGTGCTCTCCATAGACGTGGGGCAGTTGATCTGTGACGGGCCGTGTAGAAGGAGCAGTGGTTTTGAATCCTGGCCTGTGCTTTGGTGAAGTTTTCTTTGAACCCTTTTATTTTGGGCAGTCGTAGTGTGTCTAACATCATGGCGTTGTTGCCAGTGGAGGAAGGTATCAAGGAGTATTGTTTAACGCTGATGTGTTAAACCTCTGAAATTCTGTTAAGGCACTTCATGGTCACTTGCTAGCTACAGGTTTGGTGAGATGTTGGTCTTCAGTTTAATTTGTAACAAAATTCAAGGTTTAATGGGCTAGAAGCAAGCCAATTTCAAATAACCAGTTTTCACCATTTTTCTTCTTTAACCTCCAGTTGGCAGGCCCCAAATGTAGCGGGGGAAAAAAATCTGTAGCTTCCATGAGAATGTTTAGGTGAAGGACCGTTCCCCAGACCTGAAGCATGAGGTCAGGTGAACAAAGAGCAGGGATATGATTGTAGGCCTGAGGTAGCATATGTTTTCACACCCGATCCCCAAGATGTGGTCAAACTGATGATGTCATTGACAGAGGACAGCGTGCAGTTAATTTGATTTACTGTCCCGAGGTGAAGTGTAGCAGTGAAACCTTCTCATAGGGAAGCCATTTATCTCGGGACAATTTCCTTTATAGCTGCAATTTAACCACCACCGAGGCCGCAGGTATTTCATCCAGGAGGAGAAAATGTACCTTGCATTTTACAAACAAAATTTCACGGTGCAATTTTTGTAATACAGAAAATGATGAGCATTATTAACTGGCCTTTATTCTGGTTGGCTTTCCATGCTATTGTAAAAATTCATTTCCTCAGATTCTCAAACGGATCATCCTAGAAGTGATCCATACGCATGCTCGTTTTATTAGACGGGCCCTTCGTGATCCCCGGGCTTGTGTGAGGAGCTGTGCTTCTCGACTGACCGGAGCAGGCCCTGGCTGGAGGGCAGGCTGCGTGTGCCTCGGGCCTGTTTCCCCGAAGGAACTGAAGTTGGAGAGAGTCAGGGCTCTCTCGGCTTCGAGGCTGAAATTACAGTGTTCAACATGAGGTAGACTACTTACAGGAAAGCTTGTGCTTTGCAAACGGCTTTTAAAATTATAATTCAGAATTCTTTTCGGGTGTGTTTTAAATTAGTCTGGACAGGTTTGTGCATTTTACTTTGAATGATAAGTTATTTTTAAAGTCGTCCCATTGTGAGATAGTGATTGCACTTACGATTTTTGATATATGAGTAGATTCCCTATTAGACTTTTTTTTAAATCTAACTAGTTTATTTTCGTGATGATTGGAATGCTCTGGGAGCGCGGTATCCCCGCCGAGCTTCATCCCTGACCCTGACCTGTGACCCGGCTGCAGCGTGCCTCACAGCTGCGCGGCCCCGAGTGGGGGCCGGCCTGCCTGCCTCTGCATCTGTCGGGCGGCTTCCCAAGGGTTTCCGAGAACCCATGGTCACTTCCTTCACTTGTCCCGCCTGTTAATTATAGTGGCGCTTTTGAATTCATGTCCTGAACATTCATGTCACAGCTGACCAAGCGTTTTTAATTTTTAAAAGGACTGTTCTGTTTTTAAGCCATTACTGTACAAGTAATTTTTAACTTCTTCCCCAAACTAATTTCTAATTCCTTTCATTTAGTCATTGTCAAAAATTCCGGCAGCCAAGGGAAATACGAACAGCGGCTGCTGCTCGGGTTCCAGTGGTGCGGCGTTCTGCCGTATTTTTAATTTACCGCTCTCCGCGTGGGTGGGCAGCGGCAGGCAGGAGGGCGCGTTTCCCCGCTGCCGAGGTCGGAGTCATCGCCGGTCTGTTACTCACCTGGTCGGGGATTCGGGAAGAAGGCTGGGCGCGGTGTTGAGTTCAATTGCTCTTGTCAAGCCGCCAGAGATGTTCAGTGGGGCCTTCACTGTCTGAAGCAGGTGGTTCTAAAACCGCAGAACTGGACATTTAGATGTGATCTTTCACAGTGTTTTCCATTTGAAATGAAATATTAGAAGTTTTTGAATCTGTATTACTTGATCTTGAATTTAGTTGTGTTTTTTAAAGTGGCCACTCACGTTCGTGACCGTGTGTTGCCTTTGCGCCAGGCAGGCTGCGACGTTGTGTAGCGATCGGCGCCGCCCGTGGCCGCTCGTTTGGGTTTGCGTTTAGCGTTGAAGACCCGCAGCCCCAGTCTCTGCGCCCCAGACTTCTCTCGGTCACCACTGGAGTTAATTTCTTTCAAAATTCTGGTACATGGCTGTCATTAATTTGCTTTTATATGGCAGTGTGAAGCCTAATTTTAAGCAGAAACGTGTTTTCCTAATGGAAGTGCTTGCATTTGGAACTATTAAAATAATTACCGTTTGCAGAACAGAACAGTCGCAGACACAACATGCCCTTTCTCGGTCGCCCCGTTCTGGTGGCTGCTGCCCCTCTAAGGCCGAATGCCTGGGCAAACGCGCGCACGTGTTTCCGTGGCGACTCCAACGCTGGGCTGCAGCACGCGGGCTGGGTCGTTCCACGTTGCCAGCACAGTTCGGTTTGTGCTCCAGTTTCTGTGTCTCTCCGGGATGGTCTTTCCTTCTCTACCTTTTTAAAGGAAGTTCTTCGGACCAGAATTTTTCTTTATTCTTACCTTTTTGTGTTGCTTAACTAAGCTAAACATCTTCTGGAGGGGATCAGGGTTGGGAGAGGTAGTGACTACGGTTCACAGAGAAGGGCCGTTTCCTTCCGTCTGCTTTCGCTGGGCGTGTTTGTGCCTTGCTGACCTGTTGTGGATAAAGATAATTGGATAACTTTGTAGATTTGTATTTCTTCTCGGGAACGGATCGGGTTTGCTCTGTGGCGACCTCTCCCTGCCTGTGTCCTGGGCTGGCAGTGCGCCCTTGTACGCTCTTCCAGCGGTGACAGCCACGGGAGCACAGATAAAAACAGCCGAGCGGAGCCCGGGCCTGACTCGCCGGTCCTTTTGCAGGGTGTGCGGAGTCAGAACGTGAGGACTGCCCGGAGCGTCAGGGCCTCTGGGCGAGGGGGCCGTCCCACCGCGCGGCTGTGCCAGAGCAGAGCTCTGCGTGGTCGCTGTAGGGCGCGCGTCCACTGAGCGCTGGGGCTTGTTCGCAGTCAGTGGCTGATGTAGCTGCTTTGTTTTTTCTTCTTAATTTATTTTTTCCTGTAAACAAACACTGAAGTTGTTAGTGTTGCTCAGCGTTCGCTGACAGGACTAGTAAAGAGCAAAGGGAGGATCGGCCAGCCTCTCGATTTATCAGATTATTTTTCTGAGTACTGTCCAGGAACCCGAGTATTCATCAAGAAAAGGACACATAATATTTCTTTAAAAGGCGACGTGAAAAGCACAGAACGGAGCCCAGTGTGAATGTCGACGGTAGTGGCTGTATGCAGCCTGCAGTACCATTGGAAGTCACTGCGAGTGCAGTTCAATTTGTCACAGGACTCATTTCATAATTCTCTGTCACTTTGTAAAAATGTTGGGATCATAGAAGAGTGTGTAAGTAAAATTAGTAACGTGTGGAAATCGTGGTCGGTCTTATTTTGCTGTGGGCATTCTTTTTGCAGTGGGAGATGTGAACGCTGTGTTGTGTGTGTTGGCGCAGTTGTGTTAGCGTGTGGCCACCTTAATGGAGTTAGGCTGACTGGCTTTGTAACCTACAGAGTGAGTATGCTTTTTTAGAGAAATGTGTCTTAACTGTTACCTTGTTTTAGTATGCTTATTGTAATGGTCTGCTTAATGAAAAAAATGCCCCCCTTTTTTTTTTGCTGATTCATACTGCAGTAAGCAAAGTATATTATAATCAGTCTCTTAAAAATAGTTTTTTAAACAGTTCTTTGCTTACAGAAGTTGTCTGCAGTGGCAGAGTTGGCGTTCACTTAGCAGGGAAATTGGAAAGACAGCGTGTGCAGTTACATAGGAGAATACACACCCTGCGACAGCGATCAGAGGCGAGATCAGGGTGTGTCCACGTGTGTAGGGACCCACGCGCGCGAGAACCTTATGGCTGGCAGGTGATTGGATGGACTGGTCCCAAAGCCACGGCTAGACAGACGAGGAAATGTTCGTGGTGGTGCAGGGATGTGCTCACACTCTCCTGACCGTTGAGTGGCCACGGAGAACACACGACTTGACTTCCCAGTCTCCTCTGGACCCCAGTCTCCCTCTACCACGTTGCCGCTAGTCAGACTTGCGGTAGAAGGTGAGATTTTAAAGCTCAGCTTAATGGGGCAAAGAGACATTAGAGGAATGGGAAGACAGGGGGTGGCCTAGGCTGTGCCGTGAAGGTCAGGTGCGGAGAGGCCGGAGGAGGTTGCTGAAGTAGGGAATCGTGGTGGAATGTGTGCGGGATGGTTTGAAATAGGGAGGGAGAGGTTGGGTCCGCGGGAACCGTCACATAGAAGCTGAGCTGTGTTGTTTGTTGACGAACCGCTTTGCGTGCTGTTAGAGACACGCACAGACACAGTGAGACGGGGCCTGACCTCCGGAGGCTTTCCATCTGGAGTGGGTAGTGCAGCAGAGAGTGCGGGAGGAAGACTTTGGGGGCGCTGTCCGCTTACCTCACAGAATGAGAACGGGGGCAGTGGGACCTGGTCTTGCAGCAGGAACTGTGTTCCTTCTGACCCGTGGTTTGGTTTCCAGTTTTCTGGACAGTGAACTGTCTCCCTGACTTAGTTTTCTTTCCAAATCCAACTACAGTGTTTAGGCCACATTATTAACCTGAAGGATTACACAGGCGGTTGTGGTGTGCGTTTTTCTTAGCTTCATTCCCAGTTCCGTGTTGTTCTGTATTTCTTTTATTGCTTCCCCCTTAAACGCTTGTTATTTTGTGTTTTATGTGGGTTACTTTTTATCCTTTCTGGAGCAAGGCAGGTGTAAATAAAGTAAAATTACCATAACTGTGACATAATGGTAAGGTGTGTGTTTTTATAATACGTTAAAATTTATAGCGGCACTCTCTTTTTATTACCTCAGTTGATCCTTTCAGGCAAGTATTATTATACCCATTTTATAGGTGAGTAAAATAAAGCCCAGGTTAAGTGACTCTCCCAAAGTCATGTGCTTAATGAGCACTGAGTGCGTTTGGGGACAGCAGACCAGCGGGTCGAATGGCCCCCCGGCGGGGGTGCGGGGGGCTCTGACTCTGGGCTGCTGGTGGGGAGTCTGGGTTTCATTCCCGAGGTGGTAGGGAGTCACTGAATGTTTTTGTTCGTGAGCTGTGATCAAAGCCCTTCATGTAAAGTGTTTAGCAGCTAATTAGAGTCAAAGGGGAAAAGGGTTTGAGTTTAGAAGCTTGCGAACAGTACTGTGAACAGTAGTGGGGAAGCTGGACGGAGGAGCCCTCTGGGGACCCGGCAGCGAGTTCAGTGTCAGACGTGTCGTTGCTAGGTTTTACGTTCACTGGGAAGGTCAGGAACTCTTACTGGATTACGTGTGTGGTTGAGGGAGGAATGTGAGGGCTGAGGGTTACGCTCCTGCCGCTGTGTGGCCTGAGCACGGAGCCTGAACACGAAGTTCCGGACTCTCCCCGTGGCCTCCGTCCTGCCCGTGTGGCTGTGTCTTCCAGCGCCAGGCGGTGATGGTGCCGCGTTAGAGCGACGCTGTGGGAGCAGCGAAGGGAGAGCCGCCCCTCTTCCGGTCCTGCGTGCCTACCTGGCCCGCGGGGCTTGGACCAGCGGCCTCGTGGCTGTGCTGCCAGAGGGACTCTGTGGGGCACGGCCACCACCTCGGGACAGGGGCTGCTCCCCTGAGGCTCTTCCAAAACTTTGTACAGTGGCGGTGCCATACAAAGCGCAGAGAGCTGAGCGCGTCCTTGACTTCAGCCCATCCTGCCGTGGACCCCCAGCCGCCTGTGCATTCTTATCTCCCGCTGCTTCCGTGAGGACCGTGACCGAACAGTCCACCCAGGAAGTCCCCTGACAGGCCCACCACAAACACAGTGCTGTTTTTTTCTTAACCAGGTTTTAATTTTTTAAAACATCTCCCTAAAACCGTGTGACCCGCTGTCTCGGGAGAGTTGCCTGGGTTTGGTCCGGCTGCTTGCTTCGGGCTCCTCCCCCTTGCTGTGCACCGTCCTCTGTCCCGTTTGAGACACAGGACCTGCTCGTAAACCCTCCGTGTGGGTCAGGCTGCTGTTCGGGGTGCTCTGTGAGAACCTTGCCCACGAGCTCCCACGGCACCGCCCTCACCCCAGAGTGTCTGGTGGTGGTGCCGTGGGATGAAGAGGGCGCGGGAGGGCCACTGATTCGCCTGGTGACTGTGGGACGATTTACTTCTCCGCTGATTTTTTTCTTTTGCATTTGTAAATAAGAGTTCTCAAACATTCTTTATTTGTTTATTTTAATCCTCCCCCTAGGACATATTTTTTTTTTTTTTTCCCAGAGAGAGAAAGGAAAGGGGGGAGAGAGAGAGACGGAAGCATTTGTGTGACAGGGAAGTATTGACTGATTGCCTCCTGTGCACGCCCGGACTAGGGATCTAACCTGCAACCTTTTGGTGCACAGGAAGACGCTCCAACCACCTGCGCCGCCGGCCAGAGTTTTCAGACCTTTAAAGCCGTCGGAATTCTTTTTAGAATGAATGTGAGGCCAAGCCTGCTGTGTGAAAGCGGAGCTGCAGCTGCGGGGGTTGGTGGGTGCAGGGCGGGGAGGCCCTCCCTCCTGCCGCCCTGCCCGGGCCCTGCAGGCTCCTTCCTGGGTCCTAGGGCTTGCCGCTGCCCTGGGGGAAAGCTCGCCCTGTTTATCACCAGGGGCCTATCTGTCCATTGTTCCAGCTCCACAAATAGCCCCTCCCTCTAGCCTCTGCTCCTGTCCTACTTTCTCTGAATTTAGCGAATTCAGCGCTTAATTATATACAGCCTTACTTTTTTTCTCCAATTTAGTTTATATGAGTAATTCTTGATTCCTCCTAAGAGCCTTGAGAGCAGAAACACACGGCTAGGGACAGTGGACATTTAGCAAATGATGCTTGATTAATTAAATTGGGGGTTCTCCATCTTTGCTGGGATAAGAATCACCCATGAAACTTTGTTCACGTGCAAAGACCGAGGCCTTCCCTCCCGAGTTTCTGCTACAGCAGAAGCCGTCCACAGTTTAAAAAGCTCTGCAGGCCCATTGACAGCACGGGGTCAGTGCCTGCCGCATTCCAGGATTGCTGCTCAGCTCTCGGGCACGGCTCTCAGCGCGCAGAGGACACAGAACCAGGGCCCCGGCTGCCCCTCACTCCGTTTGCAGCCTCTTCTGGCTTTCCGTGTGGAACGAATCACGTGACTTCTGGCCCATAAGGTTCTCATCGATAAGTTCTGGATTGTTTTCACCACCCTCCCCCGCCCTTTTTTCTTTTTAAGCTGTGGAATTCTTCAAAAGCATCTCCCGGGTGAGGACCAGCACACAGCAGCTACTTGGAGTAGGTCGGCTTTCATCTGGTACCATTCTAACAGACGTGTTATGAGTACGAAGCATGACAGGCCTGATCCTATTTTAGCAACAGGCCTCCCTCTCTGGAAAGGTGGTATTTAGATTTTAAACCTGAAACATCTTATTAGAATGTGAGTGAACAAGGACAGTAAGCTTGTCAGGAACTGACGTCGCTCCTGGTGTCAGCGTGAACCGGATTGTCATGGCCCACGCGGACTGGCCCTCTGCACTCACGAGGGGGCTGGGGAGGGCTTCCTGAGCAAGTGGCCCAGAGACGTGAGGGAGCTGCAGGGCCGGCCACCCACTGCAGGCCGGGGGCAGGGAGCGGGGCTGAAAGCGTTCCAGGCAAAGGGAGCGACACACACGTGATCCTGGACACTGGTGAGATCCCAACTGGTTGTTCATTTCCGGGGACGACAGTGATGAGCAGTTCCTGAGTACTCTGGGCCAGTTCCTGTACCGAATGCGCTACAGCCTTTTCACGTTACTCTTCACAGTGCCCCACGAGGTGTGTACGGTTGTCGCCCTCACCTGTCAGGTGGGAAAAGTGCCTTGTAAGGAGGTTGAGTGCTCACCCAGGTCTCTGACCTGTTTTGGGCACAGGGGCTGCAAGCGAGAGCATCGTTCTGCTCCTGGCCATTAGCGTCCACTCCAAGTCCATGGAAAGGTCAGTACTTGATGACCGCTATTTCCGAGCTCGTCCCTGTCGCTCTCCGGTGGTTCCCAGGGCCAGAACCCGGGTCCAGAGTCGTCCACACGCTGCCCTCCACAGCTTGGGGAGACCGGCATGCGCTCAGGGACCTGATGCTGACCCAGCCTCCCGCCGTCTGCGGACATGGACCGTAGTGGTTTGTGTGCGGATCACTGACCCTGGTGCCCAGCATCCTGAGCCTTGTGGACTCTCGTAAGAATTGTTTTAAACTGAAGCTGTTTGCAGATGTTAACATTCAGACCATTTTCATTTGGGGTGTCGTATTTTTCATGACCCGGTTGGCTAGATAGGGAATTAGGCTTACTGTGGCTACATATTATTTTCATTAACATGTGCTTAAAATGTTTTAATGTTTCCCAAATGAGCTGGTACTTAAAATTGATATACAGGCAGTGCGATGGCCTTCTTTCCCACGCTCCCTCCCCTGCCAAGCTGTGGTTCAGTGGGGGTGTAGGTTTCAGTTGCAGAAACGTGACGGCCGATCATTATTCTGGGGAGAAGGCAGTCGTCACCTGGCACCGGTGCTCCCGCCCCGAATGGCCTTTGGTTGGTAGGCTGCCCGTGCCTGAAATGTTTTCCTCCACTCTGCCTTGCTGAGCAGCTCCCCGGCCCCGCTTCCGCACGCCGTCAGCAAAAATGCCCTTTGGATGGGCTGTAACGTACGTCCGTGCGTGTGCCGGTCACTTAGTTAGGAGGAATGGGCGAGAAGTCTGATGTCGTGGGAGGCAGGGTGACGTTGCTCCAGCCCGAGAAGACGAATGGACCGTTTTGAGTTTTTCTGGGAGAAATGGTGTGATTTCAGGAGTTAGACTGGTGTCGGATCGGGCCCTGCTGCCAGAGCCACGTCCTCAGGGTCACGTCCTGCTGTGAGGTGCAGGTGGTCCCGGCTCAGTTTCCGAACCCGCTCCCACGGCACGGCCCCGTGTGTGCAGACACACACCTGCGGGTGCACGGCACGTGCGTCCCCGCCCCGCCCCCGAGAACGTGCACGTCAGTGAGAGAAGGAATGCGGTGCCCAGCCCGTTATGTAACTGTCCAGCCCCTTGCGTTTTTTGCATGGCTCCTCATTCTTTGGGATTCTCCCAGGTGAATAATCCTTTTTATTTGCTAGGTATGATCTCTGGGTAGTTTCAAGGCTGACTTTTTAAAGGTCTCTGAACTGTATTTAGTTGAGTGATTTCTGCTGCCTTACATAACAAATGATAAGTTGGTTGTGGAATTACTACTCAGGGTGGCCGTGGCTGACCACTGGTGATTCTCAGGTCGACCCGAGAGGCCCAGTGAGGTCAGCAGGGGGCGCTTTTCACCTTGTCTGGTCCCGGAAGCTGGAGTAGATGGACGTGTCCGCAGGTGTCAGCTCTCCACGCACTGAACGAGCCTGCCTCTCTTGCCCACAGGCCTTCCCACACGTCCCACCACATCTCGCCTCGCCCTTCGTAATGGTTGCGCAGTGTTTTACTGT
Organism: Trachops cirrhosus; assembly: GCA_028533065.1. Taxonomy (NCBI): domain Eukaryota; kingdom Metazoa; phylum Chordata; class Mammalia; order Chiroptera; family Phyllostomidae; genus Trachops; species Trachops cirrhosus. The sequence goes on along the minus strand of CM052551.1, from coordinate 43,397,267 downwards.
GCTGACGGGCCGCCCCAATTACTTCATCCCTTTTGATGGACATTTGAGTTCTTCCATAGGTATAAGTATCCATTTACATTTGAAAATTTTGTCCCTGGCCAGATTGTCTTAGAGAGGTACTGTGCATTCTGTATTTTTTATCTATAAAATAGATTTTACCTTTGATATCTGAGAGTTTCCCCTCAGTCTCTTTTAAATTTTTGCTGTGGTGATAGGTGAAAAATATCTGTTTTCATTTTCATAGTTTCACTGTAAGTTGGGCATCTTATTAACTTTTTATTTCTTTTTCTGTACAGTTTCCCAGTGTAATGTGATTTCTTTCTTGTTGTACTAGTTCTAACCATTTTAGAATACTGTGGTTGTCCAGAGATTTTATAACTTGTTAAATACAGAGTAGGGCAAAGGTAGGTTTACCATTGTCTGTGTGGAAAGTGATACAGCAGTTAGTCAGCAAATAGCACTAGTGCGAGGATGAGCCGCGTTTCGCCGGTCCCTGCTGCAGCCCTACGTTTGCCGCACCCCGTGCTCCCTCTCGGGGAGCGCTGCCGGCCCGGCCCGGTCCCCCAGCAGGCCGACCCTGTGTCTCTCTCAGGAAGCGGCACAGGGGTGGGAACGGAGCCTGGGTCACCCCCGGGAGTTCTCGGACTCCGGGGTAGACGTCTTTTCTCTGCTGCTGTAGACCCTCCGCAGGCACGTATCTTAGCGCCCTTCGTTATTGGATGACTTGCTTCTTTTCAGAATAGTTCGAGGTCTTTGAGGGCAGGGACTACGTTGTATTCCTGGCATTTCACACAGGCGTGCTATGCGCTCGGTGTTCAGCAAGTATTTCTGGAATGATGTTTTGACGCTCAGATTTTCCTGTCCGTGCCTGTCTAGGAGGAGAGTGCTCCGGTGTCCCTCAGAGAGCCTGGCCCATCACAAAATGACAAAGGGGATGGCCCATGTAATTGAAAATGGCTGATTGTGAATTCTGTAATCTCTTCATAGTATATTCGGTATTGGTTGTGTATATCAAATACTTAGAATTATTCAACCTTGAGTACAGTTGACTTTCCAGGGAGATGGAGCGTGTTTTTCTCGTGACACCGGGTCCCCACCGGAGGCCCTGGCGAGGGCACCGACTCCCGCACCAGACTGACCTGGGCTGGAGCCGTGGCCTCGCGCCTGCTGGCTTTGGGCTTGTTATCTAGCTTCTCGTAGAGCTTTACGGAGCAGTCTGTTCCCCCGGCGAGCTGACTCTCGGCAGATGCTGCCGAGTGCCTGCGGTTTGCCAGGCCCTGCTGCGCTGCGTTCTGAGTGTGATTGCGGCGGGCGCAGTGCTGCTTTCTGCGGCTCGGCCCGCGTGCCAGGGTGCTCTTCCCCGGGACTGGGCACACTCGCCCTCCTCTCCCTGGACCCCCGTTTCCGTCCACGAAGCAGAGCTTCAGCCACAGTTAAATCTTGTTATCTGGAACCAGTGGGTGTGCAGACTAACCGCAGGTTGACCAATTCTCTGGTGCGTTTTTGGAAGTGCAAGAAGCGGCTGGCACACACGTCTCCCTGCTCTGGATGCTCTCGCCCCGACCCTGCGCGGCAGCCGGCAGTGCTCCGTGCACCCCCCTCGGCAGCCAGGTGCTGCGCTCGCAGCCCTCCGTCAGCTGCCCTTTCCCAGAGGGGCAGGTCTCGGGGTCCGGGGGCGGGGCAGCTGGGCTGCAGCACTGTGGCCCTGGAGCATGCCCACCCCTGCGCAAAACTTGCTTTCAGCAGCAGGGCTGGCGTGCACTTTGGTTTTGACTCTGCCTGCTCTTAATCCGGGGGGGCGGGGAGGCTGGAGTGCGCTCACCACCTGCGGGCCTGCAGCGGGCCGGACTCCACGGACTCCACCAGAGTCTCCTCAGTGCTGCGCGGAGCTGGGTGGGGCCTCCCAGCAAGCTCGGGGTTCTCCGTGGCGTGGGGAACAAGACACCTAAGGAAGATGACAGGGAGGGGGAAGGTAATTTACGTTCCAGGTGGGCATGGCTCAACAGCGTTGTGTGTGGACCAGGCTTGGCATACGGTGGGACAGCCCTGGAGGGCCTTGGTGGCTGGGAAAGGCGGCCGTGACTCTGGAGGCGGGAGGCTAAAAAACGCGACCCGACTGCGCAGGCCGTGGAGCCGAAACGCGCCCGGACCACACCGGCCGCCCGGGGAGCCGAGAGGACAGCAGGCCCCGCGTGCAAAGCAGTTTTCGTGTTTTCTCTATCAGCTGTGGCTGTTCTTTCATCATTGTGAGTGGAATAATAAGTGTTTCTAAATATTGTGTATAACTTACACCATACAGTAAGTTTACGTTTACACAAAGTCATCTTTTTGCTACCATTTGTCTAATTTCCATAAATAAATTATTTGGGAAATTCTCTGATCTTTTCTCTGTTCCCCTCTCTTCCTCGTTTCCCCGGTTAATTAGAGTTGAGTGGTTTTAGATTTTGAATCCACATATCATATACTTGAAATCCTTTCTCTCTCTTGACTTCTCATGTGAGTATTTTTCTGACTCCTTAAATTTAAAAGAAAATTTTGCTTATGATTCATTAAGGCAAATTTTACTCATTTGTTTCATTTTGTCCCAAATTTAGGGTGGCCTACAGGAATTCATAAACTAATAAGAAATGCAAAATAAACATGTAAAATAAAACAAAAAGCCTAATGCGGATCTCTGAGTTTTTCGGTGGGGCGCACACATTTGTCTGGGCTTCATAGTAGATGGTGTGGAAGAGAGACCCAGTCAGTTTATGTCACGACGTTTGAAAGCAGGCAGACGTTTATGTTTAAAAGAAGTGACTTTAAGATCAGAAGGAGATTTCTCCTCGGAGGCCGTATAAGCAGGGCCCCCGTGACGGCGCAAACAGCGGGCTCCCCACAGCAGCCCTACTGTGGGCGCACCGACCCACGCCACAGGCCCCGCCAGGCCAGCGCATGCCGAGCGCCTCCCCGAGGACAGTGACGGGGCGGGGAGGTGAGCGTCACTCACGACGTCTGTCTCAAAGAGGGGAGACTTGGGAGAAGAATGAAGGGTGGAGATTCCGCTTACCCTTGGGCAATCGCTCATAAATATCCTCTGAGCTTTTATAGGTTATGAGCTCCGTGAGGGCAGGAGGTGCGTGTGTCGTGTCCACGGCAGTACGGGGTTGCTGGCACAGTGTGCGCTGTTTAGTGTTTTCAGCGTGAAGAGTGCGCTGCATTGGGTTTGAAGTTATATCAGTGGGTCGTTGTCACTGAAGGTAGAGAGAAGAGAGGGTCTTGTGGTTCAAGGAGACCGGCCGGCCTGGTTCTCAGAAACCTGACTTGTTGCCATACCCGCTGTAACAGTTCAAGGGAACTGGCTCTTGCTCTGCAAGTCTGGGACGGAATGGAGAGGAGTGGGAACCTCGCCTGCCACGCTGACCTGTGCACCTGCTAATGGGACACGCATTTACAGAGTGGGTGGAGCTCTGGCCCTTCTGCAGCCTCTTATTTCGATTTAGGAGGAACCCAGCTGTAATTACAGTTATTGCTCAGGCCCTTGCTTGGTCAAGGCCGAGGAAATCCATTCGTTATGCACCAGACACACCTTGTCTGCCGCCGGCCGCATCCTGACCATTTTCTTCTGTGGGCTGCCCTTTCCTTGGCCCAGGCACACTGTCCTCTAAAAACACTGCTTGCCCCGAGAGGGACAACACGAGGCTAACTAGCCTGCTGCAGAAAGGGGGCAGCTGAGATTCAGCCTCTGAACTCTGAGATGCTCAGCCCCCACAGCCCTGTGGGCCGCGCTGGGAGGCAGCGCCAGCCCGCAGCCAGCGAGCGTGAGCGCGATGCCGCCGGGCGTGCTTTCATGACCTTGCCAGGGCCCGAGACGGCCCCGGACAGCGCCGTCCCGGGCAGCAGCTCGGGGTGACCCTGCCTACCCCAGGTGTGCCTACCCCAGGTGTGCGTGCGCAGGGCGAACTGGCTGGGCGGCGCACTGGCTCTCCTTTGGCATTGTAGTCAAATTTGATACTCCCACCCCGCCCTCCCTTTTATTGTCGTTCTGGCAGGTGCGGGGAGAGCTGGAAGCACAGTACCGAACCCCTGAACAGCAGGGCGCTTTGAGAAGCAATCACGTGAACGCAGGCGTGAGCGTCTCCTGTCAGCATTGCACGGCGTCCAGGAGCCTGGATGGCTTAAATTACGTTGGGGTGCAGGGACCAGGTCGTGTTAGGAAGGTGGTTGTTTATTTTTTTTAAAAAAGTGTGTTAGGGCCACACCTCATACAATATGCAGAAGTGCATTCTGGGGAGGTGAAAGATGTGCATGTTTGAAGAGACACTCAGAAAAGTGCTTGGACAAAATTCGGAATAATTTTTATTTAGTTTTAGGGTGGAAAGGATTTTGACACAACACACAACTCAGATCCCATGAAAGGAGGTGGGCAGAGCTAACTAACTGCAGATATTTAAGGTTCTGTATGCCAGAGATGCCAGGGGTATAGTTACTACGTGATTTGTGGGAGAGAGTAGTAGCAGCCTGTATGAGTGACACGGTTAAATTCTTAATACGTTAAGTACTCTTAAACATCAGTAGCAAGTGACAGGCCCCCCAGCGGAAGTGTGGGCAGAGTGTATGAGGGGGCAGTCCACTCAGAGTGGGAATGTAACCGGGTGAACCCTGAGAGCAGCCCCGACTGTGCAGACGGAAACTTCGTGTCAGAAAGGTGAAGAGACAAGCAAGAAAACCGCACTTAGGCTGCTGTGGCTCAGTGGCTTGAGCGCCGGCCTGAGAGCCAAAGGGCCACCGGTACAATCCCAGCCAGGGCCCGTGCCTGGGTTGCAGGCCAGGTCCCCAGTAGGGGGCGTGTGAGAGGCCACCACCCATTGATGTTTCCCTCCTCTTTATCCCTTCCCCTCTGTCTAAAAATAAATACATAAAATCTTGTTTTAAAAAAAGGATTCCTTCACCTGGAAAGTATGAAGAAATTGGGAAGTGTGTGCTTTGGTGGGGCAGTGGGGACGTTTGCATGGTAGGGAAGGAGCAGAGGTGAGGTGGAGACGGGCCGTGGTTCAGAGTCAGTGTAGGTAGGAGTGTTCATACGCTTGGTCGTCTCATTGCCTTCACGGAGGAAGGAGTAATTAAAACCACGAAATAGTTAAGGAGAGAAGGGATTCCTGATGTAACACGCGGGACAGCAGATAAATGATTGGAGTCTCTGCCTCACTGGAGCCAAGTGGAGCCGTCATCGATTTGTTCCAAAAGAAGTGTCTGGGGGGTGACTGCGAGTCAGCTGCCGCCGAAACTCACTTTTTCTCGTGCTGTGGCGCACGCGCCGTGAGATGCCCCCGCGGCCCGGGCAGGGCCTTCCTCGCGGTGACTGGAGCCCTGCCCTAGAGCCTGCCGGCAGTGACCCTGTGGGAGTAGCCACTGTGGTTCGGAACCCACTCCGGTCTCCCGTGGCAGGACTCCTTGTCCGGTAGCGGACGCGGCACGGGGATAGCGTGCGGCCGGCCCTCCTTCTCTCCTTCGCTCCCGCCTCTGGTCGGCCAGTGTGCAGCGGCGACCTTATCAGGTCTGTCTCTCCGGTGACACCCGTTGTCGTCTTGCATGCACGGCTCCCCGTGGTCTGCAGAGCCGCTCTCTGGTGCCAGGAGAAATAACTAGGTGTTCGTTTGAGAGGGGGGATCAGAAAGCTCCTTGCTTTCGGCTGTGCTGGGCTGTGAACACAGTGATGGCGGCCAAGCATTACCTGTGGAGATGAAGTGATGCTGTTACGAGAATTTGAAAGCAGAGTGTGCTGTGGATGAATAAGTCAACAGCAAGGTTTGTTGCTTGAACTGAAATGAATTAACAGACCACCTCGGCTGGCGGTCACAGCTTACGCTGGTGCCGTGCGGGGCCGTCCGGTCCAGGAGGCCGCGCGTAACAAGTCACGTGCGGGGCACGGTTCAAATGTTGTGCCGGAGCTCCCTCGTTTCACCCTCACGTCACTGCGGTGGAGGTATTTTGCCCGTTTCGTAGGTGTGGAAACTGAGGCACAGGGGAGTTAATTTCCCAAAGGTGACATAGCTAGAAAGTGGGGTCCTCAGTTTAAAATAATTTAAGGGTATTGATCCCAGTTTTCAGCCAACGTGAGTTAACTTCCATATTTGACTGGTTAAGGAAGATACTCAGGAATTCTTTGTTATCGTCACTGCTTTTTTCAGGGCTTTAGAAACGAAGCTGCATGTTGGGTGGGGAACTGTTTTTAGAGACAGCCGTGCAGGTGAGGGCTGCTGTTCCTCTGCGCGTCCGTGATGTCTTATGGATGCTACTAGTGGGCGAGCCGAGGGGCGTCAGCGTGGTGCTCTTTGCTCTCCGAGTTGCAGCCTGGGTTCTGAGTTGTGCAGCCTGTCGGGGCGCAGGCGGTGCCCCGTGCAGCTCCGTGCACGGACGGAAGAGAAGCAGCGGGACCGGGGCTGGAACGTCCGTATCTGTGCCTCTGTGCCGTGGCGCCTGGATCGGGCGGCGCAGGGGGCTCTGTCCAGAGTCCTTTCGGTGGCCTGGGGAGAAAAGGAACAGCCAAGCCCGTGGAAAGTGGTGACTTCGGGCAAAATTTCAGAAGTAAATATATGGCGTTTCTCAGTGTCCTTTCCGCCAGCCCCCTCATCTGTCCTGCCGCTCTTTCCTCGCACGTGGAACCCACTCAGATAAAGATGGTGTGCTCAATCATTTTGCTGCAGTATTTGTTTACATACTTTATATTATAAAATAAGATCATCAGATCCTGATTACAGGATTTTGGGTCCAAATTTTCTTTAGCTTTGGTGCCTGTAGTTGAGAGTGGCTTGGGAGAGAAGAGTAGGACTATTTTCCTGCAAAGCCAAAAACAAAACAAAACAAAACACTCAAACGTTTTGGGGAGGATCTCCAGGAGACTCTAAAACTGAACTCTGAAAGCGAAGGGATTTGGGGTAATGGTTGTCAGAATGGTTCAGACAAATTCCAGTAGGGCTAAAATACCCTCTTCCTATCGGTATTATTATTATTCTATATTACTTATTCTATATTCTATATTATTATTATTATTATATATTATTTCAGAAATTGTGACACATTTCTTTCTGCCTGTGTCTCGGAATGGCCCTACTTACTTCCCTGCTTACCAGCGCCTTCAACCCCGGCGCGCCGCGCCTTCCCCTCAGTCTGCTCGCTCGGTGTGCCAGCCTTTCCCTTCCTCTTGTCTCCAAGCTTCTCTGAACTTGATGTGAGCTCCCAGACGCCCTTCCTCTGCTGCACCCCTTTAATGCCCTCCTCAGCCTGTTCCATGCCGGATTCTAAAGAGATCTATGAAGCAACTTGCCAGGCCCCGGAGGGCCGGCATCAGGAGAGGTCTTCCAGGGCCGGGGACTCGGCTGGGCTGTGCAGCAGCGGGACAAGGAGGCCAGGGACCGGGAAGCGCTGACGGGAGTCACGAAGGGGCCCTGTGGTCTCGGTGGGCCTGAGAAGGAAGTGAAGGCAGGAGTGCAGTGATGGTTGGGGGGAGATGGAGGGGCAGGAAGTCTGGATGAGTGGTCCTAAGTGGAGTAAAGGAAGAGATCCGGGAGGGGGTGTTGCAGAAGGCTCAGGTGTTAGAGGAGGCCCAGTCCTGGATGAGGATGGAGTTCAGGACGTAGCCCGAGAGACTGCGGAGACCGCCATCGGGCCGTGGATGCCGACACCCCTGGGTGAGGACGGGCCGGGCGCAGTGCACACTCGATGGGCCGGGAGGGGCGACACTGAAATTTGCAAGGTGCTCTTCCTTACCATCTTTGCCCCTCGCTTGCTGCCAGATGGCAGACACTCATCTTAGCGGGTTATGCTGACCTTTGTGGTTGACATTTTATCTGGTGTGCGTAGAACAATGCAAAGACTTCTATGAAAAGGAGTATTATTTATATGGTTCAATTCTTGTGTGTGTCACCTTTTTTGGTATATTTCTTAGTGTAACTACTTACGTTAGCAGTATTCTGACCTCATCTGTCATTCTGGGCAATCTGTTCTGGCATTTTCTTTGCAGAAAACAAAGAAAAGGGTCTGGGGTGAAGAACAAGTGGACGGACACTCGTCTTTAGTTCAGGTGTTGGCCTTGGCCTGACCGTGTGGGGAGGGCGTGACCACCCTGGGTCAAGGGGAAAGGAAGCAGGAGTCATGGCTTGGCACACAGCATGTTTGTTGGTGTTGGTTTTAATTAGGCATCGTTACAATGTTGCAGTGCTTCTCAGAATTTAAAGTATGGTGTTTACCTTTTAGGTAAGAATAGAAAATGATGCTTACTGGTATTTTTATTCTTAAGAATGTTACCACAAGACCATCAGGGAAAAAATGTGAATTTGTGTTTGATGGAATTAGTTTATTGGTAGCGTCCCGGACGGAAGATCTGCTTGGGGCTGAAACACGACTCGGACAAGCACCACAGGCCGAGGAGTGCCGTCTGGTCGGGTCCTGCGGGCCTGGCGCAGACCTCGGCGCAGAGACTGTCGGTGCGTCTGGGTCTCGTTTTTAATGGTGGAGTGGATCAGACGGACTCTGAAAACAGCTCCTAGTAATCCCACCAGCAGAAGAGACCCAAGGGCCCACAGTGTGTGACATTCTTCTAGCTTCTGGCATCTGGGGTATTACTTGAAAATATATTCTAGTAACACCCTGCTTTCTTTATTGTGAATTATTTTACTCCCATTTTGTTACCTTTCCTAATCAGGTCCAGTTTAGGTTAGATTAAAAATAAATATTCACGCACAGAACTTCAGTTTATTTTGCTAGGGTTCTAAAAGCAAGTTCATATGTTACATTAGTGATTTCAGAGTGTGTTCCTCAAGAAATCAGTAAAGACTTAATTAACAGCAGTTTCAGGTAATAATAGTGAGATTTGTGTGTGTGTGTGCGTGTGTGTGCACGTGTGTGCACACGAAAGATGTTATGAGGATAGCTCACAACTGGACAGAGAGGTTTTTGGTTTTAAGACTAGTCTGGCATTCATTTGTGCTGTAGGAGATTCGGCCCAGTACCTGTCAATGTTTTGCTGAGTGGGGAGAGAAGTAGAGTTTAGGGGATAGTTTCAGTATATTAGTGAGAAATTATTGGTTTGATTTTCTTTCATGTCTCTTTGTATTGGGTACTAGGAAAATACGTTTTTTCATGAAAAGGTCATACTTCCTGGAAATTCTCCTGGTTTGACAGCCTGCCGCTTGTTGGTCTAAGGGCATGTCTCTTGCCTGACAGAGTGGGTTTGCAACTCGGGTGGAGACACCGAGTTATTTTGTCCTCACTGAATATGTGGCGTTGCGGACCTCACGGTGCCTGATGGGGACACTGATCTGTACTCTGTTATTGAGAACGTAGAGGCAAGAGATACGATGCAAGATAATATTAATATATTTCTTGTTTCTTTCTATATTATTTAAGTCAAATGTACCTTTTCTATAAAGTGGTGATTTTTCCCATGTTTTCAAGTGTTTTCTTACCTTTTAATCTGTCCAGGGTCCCTTTAGGAGCTTCTCACAGACGAAGGCCGTCCTGATTGCGGCTCGGGGTCTGACCAGACCTCTGTGAGAGCGTGTTTAGAACCAGCAGCGGGGTTCATGCGTTGTGTCTTTGCACAGAGGGGAGAAGCACAGAGGTTTTTCTCTCTGGAGCATGCCTACCACGCGCGCGAGTGTGTTTAGAACCAGCAGCGGGGGTTCGTGCGTTGTGTCTTTGCACAGAGGGGAGAAGCACAGAGGTTTTTCTCTCTGGAGCGCGCCCACCACGCGCGGCCCCGCGGCCCAGCCCTGCAGCCCCTCCTGGCCGTCATTCGAGGGCTTGGAGTGGGCTTTGCCGGAGTGCTGTCTGAACAGGCTCCTGCAGTTTTCCACGCAGGAGAGGCCCCAGCAGGAGTCACTGATAGGAACTTTGGGGGGTCTAAGACCCCCAAATCTGTTGTCAGTGTTGGTTTTTCCTCTGCTGTGAAGAGGAATCAGCACCATTATAAACTCCATTGTTGATCATTGGAGAGCACACATCAGATTGTTATACACATTCTGTGTACTTGTGTTAAGTTACAGCTTTGATTAGATCTGTTTTTTACTTGTCTGCAACCTTTAAACCAAAGAACGTTCATAACTGAGCACAAATGCAGAATGAATCAGAGTACTTCTGGCCAATAGAAACACTTGAGAAACCTTTGGAAGTGCCACTGAGTGTGTGTGACGGCTCCCTGCTCCAGGAAGAGCCCGGTAGCGCGGGTGGCCCGTCGGCAGCCCGAGGGCTGCTGCGCGCTTTCTCGGCGGCGGTGCCGACGCCCAAGACAGTGCTGGCAGGCATTTTACCGGGCGCTTTGGGTACGGACTGGTTTGCGTGAGCACTTAATTCACATTTATGCAATCTGTTGGGCCTTTGGGTGTTGGAGAAACGGCCTGGCTTCATTGCAGTACCGGGCACAGTTAAAATGGGGCGGCGCAAAGGGCACGTTAGGAGGAATTTGCATGTGAGATTCCTGACACTGTAGACGCACTTGACTGTCAAGGGGCAAGTTCACTTCCAAGGCCGCACTTCGAAGAAAAGCCTGCAACGCTTTCTTTCGATGATTCGGATGATTATGCTTTTAGCTCTTACCAGCCCAAGAGTTTGTGCTTGAGGGTCAGAAACAAAACTTCAGCCTCTGTGAGGTTATAGAATGATTTACCAACCGTCTTGTACAGAAGAAGGTATCGTTCTTTTCTACTATCCCATATTTTTATAGGGTTTTTTGGTAAAACTTGGAACTATATTTGGTTAAGGATTTTTTAATTTGAAGGAATAAAGACTCTGAGATTATTTTTCTTTTTGACTTGATGCTTGGTTTGCCTGTCTCTGAGGAAAAGAAGAGAGAAGTTGGCCGATGTCTTTGCTATACTATTTCATTTTTTCTCTTTGCTCCTTGCTTTCATGATGCAACTAGGGAAAAGGGCAGCTCAGCGACACGCAGACTCGGGCTGCACCGGGCCGCTCTGTCAGTTTGGGCTTTGACTGGGATGTAGGATGGAATCTCTCCTGCCTGGGTTATGCCCTTGGGCAAAATATTTCAGGCGCCTGTGTAAATAATAGGTGAGCGATACTGTTTCAGCGGCACTGGGGTTTTTTAAAGCCCGTCCACACATTAGTTTTTGAAGAGGAAAACTTCTGATAATGCTGCTTCAAACCAGGAAATGCCTTACTATTCTTTGAAACATTTTTAGTGAGAGTATCAGCCTGAGGCCAAGGCATGGTGGGGCGCGCAGAAAGCCACCGGGCAGTGCCGAGTCCGCCGAGCGCGGCCGGGCTGCACTGCGGGTGGGCTTTCGCTGCGGGCGTTTCCCAGCGACCTGGCGGCAGCCACTGTGCCCCTCGTCCCCTCACCAGCGCGCCTGCACAGCCCCGGGGGTCACAGAAAATGCTTGTTCAGTCAGGGGTGCCCCAGCAGGAACCCCGTCTCTTCGTGTGTTGCCGAAGTTTAATCCAGCCCGGAGCTGTGCTCCGTGTCTGTCTTGATTCTGGCCGCACAGGAAGCTTATGCAGAAGGCGATACTAATTTTTTTCACTGTTAAAGTGCAGCCAGTCCTATTTAGAGTCTGATTCGTAACCATAGAGAACTTTGAAACTAAAATCAGGAGCATTTATTCTTGGCTTCAGTGATCGACTGTGTAGGACAATATTTTATTCTCAGTTATCAGAGAAATGGTGGTTCAGGTCTTTTCTTCGTCCCATTTCCCGTCCCCCACCAAATATGTAAGAATTTTACATTGAAATGCCCAGAAGTGGTATGCTGTGGTTCATTGTCTTCCTTTGGGTGGTTTTTGGTGAGTGGATCTCACATCCCACCACACTGATGCTTCCCCACTGCCAGCAGCAGTCTGGGGGGTGGGTGTGTTTAGTAGGGACCTTTCCTGAAGCAGACCTATCCGTGGCTTTCCCTAGAGATGGGGCAGGTGACATGAATCACAGTATTTGTGCCCGGGCCCTGATTCTGGTTTGATGTGGTTAGTGTGGCGTCGGTTTGGGCCTCCGCATTTTTACACAGCTTTTTAATGGTCCCACTGCTTGTTTGCTCTTGAACCCGAAGAAGGGGGCAGGTCCGTAAGGTGGGAAGTGCGGTGGCGGTGCAGGGCTGTGAGGGAGAATGGACTGCGTCCGGCGAGGGCACGGAGAAGGGCGTCCCAGTGGGCGCTCGGCACAGGTCCCCGAGAGGTGGGGTTGCCTTCGCTGGATCCCGCTCCCCCACAGGTGCAGAGCAGGGGCTGCCCCTGAGCCCACAGAGCGGCGCGGGCAAACTCCCGTCCGGGGAGCAGTGTGAGCCAAAGGGCCGGTGAAAACCAGCTTGCTAAATTTTGGGGATTGCCTGTAGTCGGCATGATTAAAGTATAAGGTAGTTTTTATGCTGCAGGAAACGAGACACTGAGAAGTATCAAGAAAGGAGAAGAAGGTTAGACTTGAAATTCAGGTCACAGGTGTCACGGGGCGCAGATTGAGTGAGTGCTGTGAGACTGAGGCAGGGCCATCAGCTGCGGGCACGAGGACCAGGCAAGAGTCCCTTGGACACCGGAACCGAGACACCGTGACGCAGTGGCTGGTTGGATGCAGGAGCTGAGGAGGAGCCGGCGATGTCTCGATTGCCCAGAGTATGGATAAGGCGCCAGACAGCAAGGCGAAGGTCGAAGGGGATGGTTAGGTTTTGGAAGTGGGGGATAGAGCTGATGAGGGAGGGGAAGGGCATGGGAATGGGGCCCTCAGCGTGGGACTTGGCCTTGGGCAGGAGCAGGTGTAAAGGACATCTGTGGTGTCGCGCACGGGGTCTGCTCCCCCCACTCTCAGGCCGCGCCCGTGGGATTGCGTCCCCAGGCAGCTTCTCTGGTAAAGCCGCTCACCAGTTTGGCCTTTGCGTGAGCTGTGGGGGTTGGGGGGTGCGCAGTGTTTGTGGGGCGGTGGGGAGGCATCCTTGCAGGACTTCAACCTGCAAGGCAAGGCTGCTGGGAGGGAAGAGCAGCCTCAGTTATCTGACCCCCATGTGGAGACCCCCACGTGGAGACGGAGAATAGAGTCAAACAAGGGGGAGAGGCGGGGGTGGGGACGGTGCTCCGAGGTGGAGAAAATACCGGGTCCTAAAGTTACTGCTTGAGTGTCTGCCCCGAGCTCTGCTCTGCTTCTCGCTATTCCAGTTACTGGAGCCAGTAAACACCCCTCCCCCTTAACTTACCTCAGTCTGTGTCTAGATTTCCTCTTCCTGGAAATTGGTAGGGTCGTAACTGATAGAGAAACATCATGGCTTTTGTTACTGCAGAGGTGGGGGAACGAGGTGGAGATGGCTGGACTTTCAGGTGGAGGACTGATGGGAGATCCACGGGGCACAACCGCAGCCCCGAAGTGAAGCGGAGCACAGCAGGGGCCGCGTGGCTTGCCTGGAGCGCCTGCAAAGTGATGGCTGAGACTCGAGTTCAGGTCTCGGACTTCCAGCTCAGCGATGTTTGTACTGGTTATCTCACTCGTGCCAGCGGGAGAGTGGAGAAATGATGGCCTCCGCATGAGCTGCCTGTGGATAAAAGGAGAGAGGGCTTTGTTGCAGTTGTCGTATTTGAGAAGCGCCTTGGGGTCCGGCAGCACCGGGACTTTGCTGCGCAGAAGAGCCTCGGTGAGTGTGTGCTGAGCGAGGCCCGGTGCCCGGGGCACCGTCTTCACTGCAGGCCACGGCCCCCGCGTGTCATCGCTGCAGGAGCGCTGCCTGCACAGCAGCGGGGCCCCGTGTGCGCTGCGCCCGCCTGTGCCCGTCTGTGCCCGCGTCTCCCAGGACCTTTATTTTGTTCCTGAATCTGTAACAGAGCTGTTTCTCCACGCCATCTACTGCCCGGGACACGCTCAGCGATGAGATTGCCATTAAGTCGGGAAGGCGAGCCGTGGACTGCCCTGCGGGGAGCCGTTCATCGCCCTGTACGAGAGCAGATAGCGCGGAAGAATGAGCTCTCGCCGGGCCGTGACGCACTCCTGCACGTTCGACTCTGACGCTGGCACTGCTTTTTCTTTGGTTTGGACAGGAAAGCCGGCAAGTGCTCGTCTGAGCGCGAGGAAGAGAGCTGTTACAAACACCTTGGAGGCATCGGCTCTGTTTCACTGGTTCTGTGGAGACTGCACCGCGGAAGGGCCCGTGGTAGGGCTGTGTGTGCTGCGTCCAAATGCTGAGAAGTGGACGGCATTTTGGCCCAAGATCAGTTACTGCAGCTCTTTCCTGTAGGAAATGCCTTTCTTCTGAGCCCAGCATTGATTCTCAGTGGAAATGTTAGCAAGGTAAAGGGCCAAGAACATACAGTAGCTTCGCCTCTAAAGAAATTTGCCGAGGAGTGAAATAAAAGCTTTATTAAACGTGATTTGAGGCAGAGAGTGTTAGAGGCCATGGAAAACGGAGACCATAAATGACTGGCTTTGAAGGAAACATTAAGGGACCCGCTTAGCCAGGACTTCAGCAAATAGGGTGATGAGGCTCGGCCCCACGCAGCTGTGTGCGCTCAGCGAGTGAGCGGGGGTCTCGGAGGGCCGCCAGTGACTTTAGCCCCCGTTTTGCAGAAGAGGAAGCTTGAGGTTTACGTTAAACACCTCGCCCAAGGTGTCCAGGCCGAGCCAGGAGTGCCAGCGAGGCGCTCCTCACAGGTGGCCCCTCCTCTGCTCTGTGAGACGACGGAGGGCATGGAGGACACAGGGCTCCCCTGTGTCCCTCCGGTTCTCCTCTTTCCGAGTGCGCCCCGGCGTGTGGGACCCGTAGGCAGGTTTTGACATCCTGGTCATTATCCTTCTCAGTCCTTTTTTCTCTTTCTTTTAAAGGTTTTATTTGTTTTTAGAGAAAGGGAAGGGAGAAAGAGGGAGAGAAACGTCCATGTGTGAGAGACAGATTGATGGGTTGCCTCTCACAGCCCCCGACTGGGGACCCGGCCCACAACCCAGGCGTGTGCCCTGACTGGTTCACAGGCCGGTGCTCCATCCGCTGAGCCACGCCAGCCAGGGCTCAACCCGTTTTTCTGTATAGCACTTAGGAGAAATTGCAAAGAGTGTATACTAGTATTAATTTTTGTTTATGCTTGCGTGTTTTCTTCCACTAGTAGTGATACTCAGTATTTGCTGGGCTCTTCCTGATGGTTAGGTGTGCTCTCTCTCTATTACTTCTGTTTCTTTTTCATTATATTTTATTGATTATGCTATTACAGTTGTCCTGATTTTTCCCCTTTTGTCCCCCTCCACCCAGCACCCCTCACTCCCTCAGGCCATCCCCCCACCATTGTTCACGTCCATGGGTCATGCATGTAAGTTCTGTGGCTGCTCCATTTCCTATACTGTACTTTACATCCCTGTGGCTATTCTGTAACTACCTATTTGTACTTCTTAATCCCCTCACCTCTTCACCCATTTTCCTATACCACTTTCCCATCTGGCAACCATTGAAATACTCTCCATATCCATTATTCTGTCTCTGTTCTTCTTGTTTGCTTAGTTTGTTTTTTAGATTCAATTGTTGATAGATGTGTATTTTTGCCATTGTATTGTTCATAGTTTTGATCTTTTTCTTAAATAAGTCCCATTAACATTTCGTATGATAATGGTTTGGTGATGATGAACTTTTTCAGTTTTTTCTCGTCTGGGAAGCTCTTTATCTGCCCTTCGATTCTAAATGATAGCTTTGCGGGGAAGAGCAATCTTGGCTGTAGGTCCCCACTTTTCATGACTTTGAATATTTCTTGCGAATCCCTTCTAGCCTGCAAAATTTCTTTTTTGAGAAAATAGCTGACAGTCTTATGGGAACTCCCCTGTAGGTAACTAAATGCTTTTCTCTTGCTGCTTTTCAGAGTCTCTCTTTACCTTTAACCTTTGGCATTTTCATTATGATGTGTCTTGGGTGAGTCTCTTTGCATGCATCTTGTTTGGGACTCTCTGTGCTTCCTGGACTTGCATGTCTATTTCCTTCACCAAATTAGGGAAGTTTTCTTTCACTATTTTTTCAAATAGATTTCCAGGTTTTTTGCTCTTTTCTTCTTCTGGTACCCCGATGATGTGAATGTTGGGTCTCTTGAAGTTGCCCGAGAGGCTGCTTATACTATCTTCATTTTTTTGGGATTCTCTTTTTTTGTTGTTGTTGTTCTGATTGGTTGTTTTTTTCTTCCTTATGTTCCAAGTCATTGATTTGGTTCTTGGCTTTATCCACTGTACCATTGTTTCTCTCTAAGTTGTTCTTTTCTTCAAGTAGTCTATCCTTCATTTCTGACTGGATCTTTTTTATGCTGCTGAGGTCCTCACTGAGCTTCTTGAGCATCCTTATGACCAGTGTTTTGAACTCTGCATCTGACAGATTGCTCATCTCCATTTTGTTTAGCTCTTTTCTGGGGTTTTGATCTGTTCTTTCATTTGGGCCATGCTTCTTTGTCTCCTTGTTTTGGCAGCCTCCCTGTGTTTTTCTGTGTATCAGGTAGAGCTCCTTTGACTCCGTGTCTTGGTAGAGTGGCCTAATGTAGTAGATGTCCTGTAGGGTCCAGTGGCACAGCCTCCCCATCACCCGAGCTGGGTGCTCAAGGGGCGCCCTTTGTGTGGGCTGAGTGCACCCTCCTCTTGCAGTCGAGCCTTGGTGGCTGTTGGCAGGTCACTGGGAGGGATTTACCCAGGCCAGTCAGCTGCAAGGACTGGCTGTGACCACTGACCACCAGCCTCCACCCCCCCTGGAGGATCAGCTGTGCAGGGGCAGGGTGGTGGTGCTCTGATATGGTCTGTAGCTGTCCCCTGGGTGTGCTGGCCCTGGGGTT
>CM052551.1:43276259-43380019 GCA_028533065.1 Trachops cirrhosus | reverse complement strand
TGTGACCACTGACCACCAGCCTCCACCCCCCCTGGAGGATCAGCTGTGCAGGGGCAGGGTGGTGGTGCTCTGATATGGTCTGTAGCTGTCCCCTGGGTGTGCTGGCCCTGGGGTTTCCCGGGTGGGACAGGCCAAGGTCGGCCCCCACCTGTGTTTTGCTCGGGGCCATCCTGCCTGAGCTGTGAAGCACTCTGAGATGGCTGCTCCTTGTGCTGGGCTCGGAGGTTCCCAGACGAAGCCAAGCTGTGAATCCAGGCTGCTAGTGCTGGGCCCGGGGCTCACTGAGGCCAGCTGTTTCTTGTTCGAAAGGGTGCAGGAAGCTGTGCAGCATGAGCCAAGACCAGCCATTCGTATGGAGAAGCAGCTCGGGTGGGCCTGGTTTTGGGTGGTGTGGAGTTCAGGGGATCCCCGAAGTGGTCAAACAGTGTTAGCCAGGTTGATGGAGTCTCAGGTATGATCCCAGCTTTCTGGCTCTGTGGTCTGTGGAGGGAGGTTTAGATAAGGGACAATGGCCTCTGCTCACCTTGATGCCAGGCCCTTCAGGTCTTCCTGCACGCCACGGGTGCCTTTCAAGCTGCCACCGTGCTGCTGGAGCCCAGAGGGAGTGCGTCTGAGGAGGTGAGTCCGTGCGCGGGTTCTTTAAGGGGAACTGCTTGGGGCTCCACAGTTTCTTCCACTGACTCCATCCCCGCTGGTTTTTGCAGCCAGAAGTTGTGGGGGCTTATCTTCCTGGCACCGGAACCCTGGGCTGGGGGCCTGGTGGGGGCTGGGACTCCTCGCTCCCGAGCAGCCCGTTCTGCTCCTGGAGCCTCCTACCCTCTGCATGGGTGCGGTCTCTTTCATTCTGTAGTTGTCACACTTCCATTCAACTCCGTTTCTGACGGTTCTGAGTGGTGCTTGTTCTGTGTTTTGGTTGTCATTCTGATGTGGTTGTGTGAAGAGCGACCCACGCCGCCATCTTAGCCCGAACTCCTGTTGTTGCTTTTTTTAAGTGGCCTCTTGATGAACAGAAGTTTTTATTTTTAGCACTGTTAGATTTATCAGCCTTTAAAAAATGGTTTGTACTTATTAAAGAAATCTTTCTCTTCTCCATGTTCAGATTCTCTTACGTGTTCTCACAGTTTTAAAGTTTGTTCACCACGTTCCGGTCACCAGTCTCCCTGGAACTGACCTCGTGGGTGGTGTGAGCTCAGGAGCATCTCGCGTGCGCAGAGTCCCGGCGCGGCTGTCGGCGTGCCTTTTCCTCTCCTCTGCTTTCAGGCAGCGCCAGCGTGGCCGTGCGTTGAGTTGCCGTGTGTACCTGGGTTCCGCGTTTCCTTAAACGCTTGTTCCACATACAGAGATGGCGTCCAGTTTTCACTTTTGGAACACTTTTTGTTTACTGTTGTTTTATTGCTGAATTAGTGCCCTTTATTTCTTTGGATACTGATAACCAGAAGCAAGTCTTTGGGTGCTTACGGTGTGTGCTAGGTCAGTGTACTTAGCGCTTTGATTCAGTTGAACCTCATGACAGTGTACGAGCTATTTTTGTTCCCATTTCAGAGATGAGTAAACTGAGGTATGGAAGTCTGCTTAGAGCTGGGAGCGTGAACTCAGGCCAGGTGGCTTTAGGGTCTCAACCTAAAACCACTCTGCTTTCGTTTGCATGAGTTCGTGACTTTTCTAACTTGAAATGTTTGAGCAGAAGTGAGAGCAGCTTCTAGTCCACTACGACCTACTGAAAATCTGCCCTGTTGCTTACGCTTAAGGACAGAGTTGTTAGAATGAGTCATGCAGGGCCCCGCAGATTTACGTAGTTTGTTCTTAGAATTTAATTTGGCTTCCTGGAACGGTCGTGTTTGAGCCGCCCTCCCCCATCGCATTGCATGTGAGGAAATACGGAAAGTGACCGTTGGGGTTTCCGGAATTTTCCTTCCGGCACCAGTAGAGGACCTCGGTGTGGGAAATGGGGCCAGTGAGCACAGACGTTTGTAGGTCAGACATAGGTGCTCTGCAGGGATTATGTTTCTTTTTAAAACCAAGATGTATATGATTTTTAAAAAGATTTTATTTTTAGAGGGGGACGGAGGGAGAAACAGAGAAAGAGAGGGAGAGTAACACTGATGGGAGAGAGAAGCATGGATCGAGTGCCTCCCGTACGTGCCCCCCTGCCGGAGACCCAGCCCGCAGCCCAGGCATGTGCCCTGGCTGGGAACGGAACCGGCGACCTTCTGCTCCGTGGGACAGTGCCCGACCACCTGAGCCACGCCTGTCAGGGCGAACACCAGCATGCGAATGGTTTTAAAGAGGGTGCACACGGCTGTTGGAGCGACCTGGGGACACAGTGGTTTGGGCATCTCGCCTCTCCGTGCTGTCCGGCCCGGCCTCTCAGAAGCGCTCTTCACCCCGGCCAGCGGCTTTGTCCATCCACGCTGGGCTTTCTCGGCACTTGTTAGCAGTACCAGGCCTTGTGACATTCCTATTCCGAATTTGATTCTTTGTCCTTCGATTGTTTTCTGGTTGCTTTCGAAATATGTCTTATGTCCTAACCGTATATATAGTAAGCTTCTTAGTATAGGGTGGTATTTCACACTCACTTTAACCGCCCTGCCCCCCCCCACGGTCTCAGACGGTGGCTCAATGCAGTGTGGGGGCTTGAGGGCTTCTTCTAATGTGGCTCCATGACTAAGACTATTTATTTATTTTTAGATAGAGGGGAAGAGAAGGCGAAGAGAGTGAGAGAAACATCAGTGCATGGTTGCCTTTCACGCGCCCCCTGCTGGGGACCTGTCCCACAACCCAGGCATGTGCCCTGACTGGGAATTGAACCAGCGACCCTTTGGTTCACAGACCAGCACTCAATCCACTGAGCCACAGCAGCCAGAGCCACTGAGCCACAGCATCCAGGGCCAAGAGCAACTTCAACTTAAATTTTGACTGTTTTATTCAACAGAGTTGTTTAAGTACGTACTTAATTCAAAGATTTGCAGGAAGCAAAAGGTGAATCAGAAACAGTTCCTGCCCTCAAAAAGAATAGGCCCTTGGGTCAGTTTACAAATTGTAAATACAGCGTCGTTGGAGGAGGCCGTTTCAGAAAGCCTGCCTGGGGGCCCGGGGGCGACACTCAGACCCAGTTACGCTGTCGACATCCACAGGCCCTCGCAACTTCGCGTCCGCACAGGGTGTGACTGCAACGGCCGCGCTGACTCGCGGGGGCGCGCTCGTACACACGAGTCTAACTGGACGCTCCGCCCTCAAAATAGTTCCCTTGCAGAGGTTATCATTTGCGTATGTGACCCTGCCTTTTTCACAGGGGCCTTTGAGACCTGCAGCAAATTCTTTAAATCTTATTGTCGCACATTTTCCTCTACGGGTAGATTGGCACTGTCTGGTGCTTTCTGAGTGCATTGTGCTGGGTGACGAGGTTGGGTAGTACTTCTGTTGTAAGATGAAATTAGATGCGGCTGTAATGTAACAACTGGCTCTAAAGGTGGCTGAAAAGTAATGCACTTCTGTAAACCATTTTCATCAGTAAATATTGGGAATAAATGTATTCTGTGCTCAATTTGAAGGAGAATATTTACGTGTAGAAGTTGTAAAGTGATTGAAAACGAGAGCAGTTTATCGGAGTCCCATGTTAAAGGTAGTTATCTGGGGTCTGGGAAGCAGGCACCCTCATGGAGCATTAGGAGGGGGCGCGGCACACGTTTGGAGAGCAGTTGGATAATATTTGAACTTTAAGATGTCTGTACCTTTTCATTTCGGAGCTCTGCCTGTAGCCACTCATCGTCAGAAACACGTCCGCCAGAGAGACGCGGTGCCGTTCCCTGATGCTCTGTGAAGTGGGAGGGGCGGTCCGGGCGCCCGACGGCGGCACACTGGCCGCAGTCATCAGCACACTCTTAGGGCGGAACGCCGTCCACCCCCAGAGTGTGTGCGGACTGACATGGAAGGAGGCAGAAATATATTAAACGGGGAGGCGGGGAAAAAGCACCAAACACTAGTGCATTTGGCATCCAGTACAAAATTACATATGTCAGGTAGGCATAGAAGAAAGATGGAAGGAAAATACTCATTTAACCGTGGAAGGAGGGCACCCCTCCCACGTTCTGGGCGTGTTTGGGTGTGTTGAATGATGTGTGGTTTACAGTCAGGAAAGGGGAATAAGTTATTTCGAAGCCGTGGGACAGTCACCTTGCTTTGTAGCCAGCTCTTCACTGTTGGAAGGAGCCTGTTGCAGTGGCACGTAACGTCGCTGGGGCTCCTGCAGCAGTCCTGTGTTCGCAGTCAGGAACACCTCGCACTGTCCCCAGGTGCTGACTCTATGCTCTTCACGTGAAGTTATTCACTGCGGGAAAAACGTCGTCATTCCCACCGAGGTTCGTCGTGACCGTTTCTTTTCGAGTCTCAGGCCTGCAGTACGCCGTGGAATGCTCGTCTGCGCTGGTCCTGCAGGTGGCGTCGGCGGGTTGCGGGTGCTCTTGGTGCGTCCGTCCAGCCCGGTTCCCCCAGACCGGGAAATCAGGACGAGTCCTGATCCGTCCTGCCTGGTAGGGTGCCGTTGTCCATGTCCTTGTGGAGAATCAGATATGTTCTTACCATTATTTCAGGAAACACAGTGTAGCAGAAAAACATTAAGAAGTCCTTACAACGTTTTGTTCCTTATCTGTCTGTTTTGGTGCTTGTTGCAATCTCGGGGAAAGTTGAATTTCTGTCAACACAGGAAAGATACTCAGACTCCTTTAAAGTTTCAAAACTTCATCAAAACTGGCAGTAGAACTAATTTTTTGAAATGAATTCTCTTTGAAATCCTCCCTTTCCCCTTCTCTTTGTGTGTCCAACTCCCCCCTCTGCTCTCTTTCTTTCTCCCAGTCTGTCAAGTTCAAGAGCAGCTCAGATGCCGTGAATTACGGGAAGCACAAAGGGGGGACGGAGACCCTGTTGGAGAACAAAGCCCTCCGTTAGGCTCCCTGTTCTTTTCTGAGCCCAGTTCCTCTTGTCGGCCACATGCCCTGCTCAGAAGGTAAACACGCAGACCCTCATTCCCTCACATCCCCTCTCCCTCCTCCCAGGCCACCCACAGCCAGGGGCCTCGTCAAGGAGCGGCTTCAGCTCCTGCTCCTGCGGAAGCCCCCGGGGAGATGGGAGCGAGGCTGCGCTCCGAGGGAAGCCCCGCAAGGGGACAGAGTTGGCCCCAGGAGCCCGGGCAGGTGCAGGGAAGCAGACCTCACTGCCGCTGCTCTGTGCCTTTTAATGCCTGGATTTTAAAATAGCCACTCGGGTTCACATTCACTACAGACGGGCGAGCTGGTTTCCCCTCTCGGTAACGAAACCAACGGGGGAGCAGGTCGGCCCGCGAGCACAGTCCCTGCAGCAGTGGGGAGCTGCTCCCCTGTCCTGCGTCCCCTTGGGCGGCGGCTCCCCGCTGTCGCGTGGATGGCTTAGCTGCAGGAGGGCTGTCCTACGTTACTTTTCACTGGACAGGACGGAAATGACAGGAAAAAAGAGTTAAGTGGCAAATAAGAAAAAGATAACCTATGTGGAACCAAACTTAAAATTGGGAGAAAAACTGTCGAGGTTTCGTGGTGCCCACCCTTGAAACGAGCCTGCACGTGGCGGGGTGTGCCGCCGCGCCCACAGCGGCGGCCGCTGGCAGGGCAGCGCGGGTTCCGGCCCTGCGCCCGCGGCTGCACTGGGTCGGCTCACGCTGGCGGGGCTGCGGGCCTGCACCGCGGAGTTGGGACACCCGATCTGTGGGGGTTTGTTTGTTGTTCTTCCAGATTTCATTCATTTACTTATAGAGAGGAAGTGAGGGAGATAGAGAAGGAGAGAAACATCAGTGTGTGGTTGCCTCTCCCACACCCCCCACGGGGGGCCTGGCCCGCAACCCAGGCACGTGCCCTGACTGGGAATCGAACTGGTGACCCTTCGGTTTACAGGCCGGCACTCAGTCCACTGAGCCATGCTAGCCAGGGCTGATCATTGGAGGTTTGGACTATAGTTCTATTTATTTTTATTCTTCCAAAGAAATTGGATAATAAGTGGTTTGTCAGCAGGGGTTGGGGGTGACAAAAGAGATAGAAGAGGGAGAGTGACAAGGGGGGAGAAGGAATATTATTTTCTCTTTTAGTTTTATTTTTTAATCAAAACTTTTAATATAGTGAAGAGCAGCACTTGAACTTCTGACAGTGTGTTTTCTGTTTATCTGATGCTGAGCTGATGATGGGGATTGGTGACTTAAACGTACAGTTAGTGGGCCAGCCTTTCTAGGGTTACAGAAGTGATTCAGTGGGATTTAAAGGAATATTAAGAGGAGTGAAGAAATAATTCCTTTTCAAGAGCATTGGTGACACTGTATTTTGAAAATTTCATGAGGAGATTTTTAGTTTTTCATTTCTTTTTACTAAAATTTTTTTCCCCATGTGGCGTTAAAATAAAAATAGCACAGTACTCATATATTCAACCCCTTTCTTTTGGCCATATGGGTTTTCTTAGAATGTTGAAACCTGGCTAATGCACTTGAAATATTTTTAAAAAGTTAATATGTTGACTACTCAAGGAACTGTTCTGACCTTTAATGGGTCCTCGGTGTTGCTTTTCAGGAACCATGCCCCTAGGTCTCTGGCTTCTGGGGTACAGTTGTTTGCAAGAAATCCTTTGGGTGACATACCTGGCAGCAAAAAAACAAAACAAAAAACCAGGCAAAGAGCTTCTTGCTTTGGGCCGTGCGGGAAGGGCGGGGCGTCGGGAAGGGCGGGGCGTCGGGAAGGGCGGGGCGTCGGGAAGGGCGGGGCGTCGGGAAGGGCGGGGCGTCGGGAAGGGCGGGGCGTCCCGAGGATGCAGCGCAGCCGGGAGTCTCGGAGGGAGATGCCCTGGCTGTCCCCTGTCTGGCTGTGCGTCTCTGGTCAGCCCTTGGAGATTGTGTGTCTGCTCTCGTTCCTGGGCGAGGCGCCCGTCTTCAGGAGACGTCGCTCTCCAGCCGGACAGACTGCTGGACTGCGGCGTCCTTGCCGTGACAGCCGTGCTGAGTCCGACGGGGACCGGGCCAGCGTGGTGCATCCACCCTCAGTAGTTAGGGGGGAGGAGAGTGAAACCCGTTCCGACTGAGTGCCCATCTCCTGCCGCCACCACTGGCTGAGCACAGCTCCCCGCCCCACCCCCGTCACCCCCCGCCACATGGCCTTGCACCCACCTCCTTGTTCCTCTGCCGCGCCGAGGGCCCCGGCCCCCAGGCAGGCTCACGTGGGGAGAGGAGCGCCTTCTCGACACTGTCCAGGTCTCCGATGGCACCTTCCGAGTTAGTACTGATCTGACCATATTCCAAATACCGTGGTCTGATGAGAAGGAAGGCTTCTGCTGTTTTAATTATTTAAATACGTTCGCATTTTAGGGCCTCGAGGCTTGAAATTTAGAGATGTAAGTTTTAAAAACATCTTGAAACATTGTGCAAATAGTAGTAATTAGGAAAATCATAAAGTAAATAATAAAATTTAAAAATAAGAATAAAGTTCATAACTGGGAAAGTGGAGGGAGAGGCATTTAAAGTAGCAGACCAGCCCCTTCCCTAGGTTTCTTGTGACGCCAGGTGAGCAGTCACTGGCAAGATTTTAAACTGCGTGTTGGTGACTGAAACCTGCCTTCTCGACAGGGCAGCCGTGCCTTTGCGGGGTCTCGCGGTATTTACAGCATTAGGCTTCCAAGGTGGCTGAGAGAGAAAGGGCGCAGTGAGATCGGCCAAACCTGCCTTCACTGCAGGACCAGGGGTGCAAAGGTCGGGAGCTCTACACTGCTTCAAGGAAGCAGGATTTATAAAAAATTGCGATGGGTGGCTTTTTTTTTCTGGCATGGACAGATTCTGATTTTAAAATATCCTCCAAGGGGCCGGCCAGCTGGGCCCTGGGGAGAGGCCGTGCTGGGAGGGGAGGGCTCTGACACGCCGGACTCCAGAGGTTTCTGGGGCCGCAGAGACGGAACGAAGGGAGCATCCAGAAGGACAGTGGATGGTTGTGGTTGGTTCCTACGGACACTGTTGAAAACAGTGCCGGGTAGGCGCCCTGTGGTCCTCCAGCCAGATCCGGCACGCTTTTGGTTCTGTGCGGCCCAGGGGTCAAGACAGGAGCTTTCGATCTTTACATTTTTAAATGGAAAAGAAAAAAAAGTGTAGTATTTTATGAAAAATAAAAGTGTGAAATTGAGCTTTCGGTGTCTGTTCGTAAAGTTTTATTGGGACACACCTACATCCACTTGTTTCTGTGTTATCCTGGTATGCTTCTGTGTCACCCCGGTGTGCTTCTGTGTTGTCCCGGTGTGTTCCCGTGTTATCCCGGTGTGTCCCCGTGTCATCCCGGTGTGTCCCCGTGTTATCCCGGTGTGTTTCTGTGTTACCTAGGTATATGTGTGGCTGCACTCGCGCTGCAGGGCAGGGTGGAGTGGCTGTGACGAGACTCGCGAAGACTAAAGCACTGGCCGTCTGAGCCCACGGAGCCGGTCTGCGTCATAGAGGACCGCCCGCGGCACGCGACCGTGAACGGCACAGTGCTCCCTCCGACAGGAGCGCTCGCCGTTAGTGACTGTGTTGTCTGTGCCCTTGTGTCTGCTCATCAGGGATCGGCGTTTTTTCTGGTGGGCCGGCTCGTTCATTCTCTGACAGCGTTTCTGCAGTCGGTTGGTCTGTGCCCGTCCGCCAGAATTACTCAGGCACGGCCAGCGCTGTGGTGGGCACCTTGCGAAAAGGTAGTGGGCATTGGGTTCTTACATGGCCCTTAGTTCTGTTTTTTTAAGGTGAGGGTCGAGGTGTGTCACTGGTCTGCCTCTCTTGTGCTCGTCTGGCGACACAGGACACACACGGCCTGCAGATTGCACAGGAGCCCGGGTTGTGCAGCCCTGAACAGGCGGGTGGGTGCAGTTGAGTGACCGCACTGGGGAGGCGGGGCGGCCCACGGGTGGGGAGTGGGCTCCAGAGCCAGACTGCCTGCCCCCGAGTCCTGGCTTCCTGCTTCCTGCTTCTCCGTGTCTGGGTTGCCCCGTCTGTAAACTGGACTGTTCTGAGGATAATATGCGCCAAGAACAGTTGTTGAGCCACAGCAAGGAAGGGTTCACTAAATGGTAGCTGCTGAATTGGGTAACCCTGGGCCTTCAGAAAGACTCGGAGAACTAGGTACTGGACGGGCAAAGACCCCAAAGCTCCGCCACGGGACCCAGTGGAGCACGCCTCCTGGGAGCACGCACCGATCCCTGCGCTGAGAGTCCGGGACACACTCACGGGGCTTGGATCTGGGGGGTGGGTAGCGGGGGTAGGAGGTGCTTGAAGAACAGAAGATGGGTCTGCCCAGGGTGGAAGAGCACGCCGGGAATTGGGATTAGTTGAAGAGGGGAGTTCAGAGCCAGAAAGGGAAGCTCAGAAAA
The DNA here is from genome assembly GCA_028533065.1 of Trachops cirrhosus. Taxonomy (NCBI): domain Eukaryota; kingdom Metazoa; phylum Chordata; class Mammalia; order Chiroptera; family Phyllostomidae; genus Trachops; species Trachops cirrhosus. Next base: position 43,370,635 of record CM052551.1, on the reverse strand, counting down.
GAGGGTGCTGAGTACATTTGTGTGGGTCTAGAGCACGGTTCTCAAATGACACAGTTCACCCTCCTCAGGAGATATTTGGGGACCGGAGACATTTTTGATCGCCACAGTCGAGGGGAGAAGGGTGCTGCTGCACGTCCTGCATGCACAGGACAGTCCCCACCACAAACGGTCACCGGCCCCTGAACACCAGCGGGGCAGAGGCTCAGAAGTGGTGGGCAGTACGAGGTGCAGTAAAGGCCCCTGGGGAGCAGGAGCCTGCGTTTGTCATGCCGTCCCCACCCCACCACCCCGCCCACGCGAGTGTGCGGACCTGGCCCGACCTCTCCTTTCACCGTGCGGTCGGAACCTCAGGCGGCACCGGCCCGCCCCGCACTGTGTCCTCCCTCTCAGCCCGGAGGGAAGGTCAGGCTAATGGACGTGGCCTTGGATTAGAGGTTGCGATGAAACCGCCAGCAGGGATTGTCTTTGCTAGGTGGGCTGCATCCTCCTTCACTGAACTGCTCTCTCTTGCAAGCACTCTTGCATACCAGGCAAGGTGACTGATTGATAAAAAGTGAATAAGGAAGATTTAGCGCATTACTGGAATAAAGAAAAGTCCAAGCTTGAAGACAGAGATCCTTGGCATTCACCCGCAGGGCAGTTCTGAAGTCACCGTGGAGGTTTAAGAGAACTGTCGCAGGGTTAGGATGAGAGAGAGGTGCGCGGCGTGCGGGCGGTTCTGGAGCGAGGCCTTCTGTGCAGGAGCGCTCTGACGGGGCGGAGGCAGGGCCCCCCTGTCCGCCACCCCAGACTGAGGTCGCGTGTGCAGAACCTCTTCCCCGGGCACACTGTTAAACGTATCCCGGTCCCCACCCCATCACCCCCCATTTTCCCTCCTTGTCCTCCCCTCCATCGCGCCTCACCTCACTCATCGGTTGAAGCCTGAAGCTGGCAGTCACTCTGGTCATCTGCATTCAGTGACGAATCAGTACAAGTGACCCTGGGCCAGAGTGCTCGGGCGGGGCCGGGGCAAGCACCTGGCCTTTGTGCAGGAAGGTGCAGGCAGCCCAGCCTCGCAGAGGCCTCCAGCTTAGCTCTCCGGGTGTGAGCCTGGGCCCAGATCGCAGACCTGGGAAGGACCAGCCACGCTGGACTCGCGGCAGAGCGGCCTCCTGCCGTCGGGTAGAAGCAGGCCGCCCCCGCGGTGGGCTTCAGATGGCTGGACGCACTCAGTCCGTTTTAAAACTGAAAGTATTTCAGTAATAAAAGGGGGGGTTGAAAACATGGGCAAAAAACAAAGCATAAAAATGACCAGGCAGATTTGGCAAACAGACAATCTGTACAAAGGAAGGAAATAGTCACCGAATACAGAAACTCGTGGAACAAGCTAAGCAGGAGGTTAGATGCTTTTTGAGGGTGAATCGATGGTAGACCTCGGGAAATTAGACAGATGCAGCGGCAGAGGTCAGAGATGAAAGACCGGATGTGAAAGAGAAGAGCAGATATATCCAGGATAGAATGAGAAGGTTTAAAATGAATCTAATTGGAGTTCCAGAGAGAATGGAGGTAGTTCTCGGCTATTGTCAGTTCAAATACATACTGGCTGAGAATTTTCTAGAAGTGATGAAAGGCCTGAATTTTCAGCTTCAGGAAGCACAATGAAAGCCCAAGCTGGAGAGAGAAAAATTCTGTCCCTATATATATTACAGGAAACTTTAGAAAATAAAATATAAAAAATGTCTTAATAGGGGGCAGGAGAAGCAGATACTTGCCCGTGACGGCCCGTGCCCGGTGGCAGTGGAAGCCCGCGGGCGGGGGCTTAGCGAGGACGCGAGATAGTGACTGCCAACCTTGACCCTCTTCCCCGCTGCACTTGCATCCACGAGTGCAGATGGAGTGACCTTTTCCCACAAATAAACACTGAATCGGCTCCCTTCACACCTACGCTGAAGGGCGTTTCAGAGGGTGTACTTAATGAGAGGAGGAACTTCAACTCCGGAGGAAAGACTGGGATGCGAGAGAGAATGGTGAGCAAAGGAATTGGTAACGTGAGTAAATCTGAGTAAACTCCACACACCTGTTTTAAGACCTGGGCCCATAGTAAGCACTTGACCAAAACGTAAATGACTCATCAGATCCCTGAAATAGTGTACTTTCTTGTTCAACCAAGGCAAATAGAGGAAGTGACTTCTTACTCTGAGTTTCCCAAAGAGAAGCTGGAGTCTCGGCAGGACCCCCTCCAGGAGGCGCCTTGCTTTGCAGGGTTCAGAGGCACAGTCGCACTCTGGGATGTGGTTTGGAGCGGCTGGGTTTCTTAGAAGCTTTGTGTTTATTTATAAGCTGCTGAGCACGTTCTAATTTAGGTATTAACTAAGTTTCCCCATTTACCGAGAGCCTAAATGTCAGTCTGGATTTACAGTTGGAAACTGGAATTTCTGCTCATCGTGCTCTCAGATTTCACATCAGTGAACTGGAATACAGTTCTAAATTTATTGCTTCTGAGAGCCCATGCTAGCCCGGGGAAGCCTCACCAGAATGAGGAAGACAGAGCTCAGCACTCTATAAGTGGCCTAGGACCGCACAGAGCAGAAGCCGCTCCTTCTCCCTCATGGCCCTGACTGGACGAAGGAAGTATTGCTGGTTAAAAATATTCTTAGCTGTTGAAATTCAGATATGCTATCAGGAGTGTAGCAGGACCTTGTTAAAGGGGCTGCCTGTCCTCAGAATTAGTAGAGGGGCTCTCTCAGCACACACTCCTGTCCCTTCCGGAAATAGCTTCTTTGCCGTGGACCTGGGCCAGCGCCCCTGACCCAGCGCCGATGGACTCTCTGGGCTCCGTTCGTGCACTGAACAGCCAGTCCGGGGCACCTGCCAGGCGCTCCTGTGCACTGAGGTGGCGGCGGACGGGACTGCTGAGGTGCCCGTGCCCAGGGAGCTCGGCGTTCTACGGTGAGGAGGAGGACAGGGAGCGAGGGAAGCGGGTGACGTGGCAGTGACTTGGGAAGGGGCGTGCTTTTTAGACCGACTGGCTGGGGAAGGTCTTGCCGAGGAGATGACATTCAGACAGGCTCATAGCCAGAAGCAGCCCCCTTGGGCAGGAGCGTCTGGGGTTGAGGGAGCAGGGCCCGCGGGGGCTGTGAGGCCCGGAGGGGCGGGGCGCGTGTGTGCGCCTGTGGTGCCGCCCACGCCGACAGCGTGTGCGTGTGGCCGCTTCGCTGGCCTGACCTCGCACGGAATGACTGCGGTTTTCTGGCGGCGCAGAAGCCTGTGGAAAACGGTCAGCTAGTAATGTGGGAGCACGCGTGCACGTGTAGAGCGACGCTGCTGTGCAGGGAAGAGGAGAGCGGAGACAGAGACCACAGCTTGGTGCCGCAACGTGTGCGGGCCGCGAGACCAGACTTTGGAAATGACAGCTCGTCTGGGGTGCGCATGCACGATGGGAGTTTTGCACAGTTGCAAACGTTGTGTGGCAGCCACATGTTTTAGCAGAAAACAAAGCCTTATATAGTCTGAAAGCTCTAATTTTAATTCACGAGTACCAAATTAGTCTTAACAATTTACATATTTGTTACTGGTGGGCCGCTTTTAGCTTCAGGTGGTAGAGACTGAACCTGCTGACACACAAGGGACGCCTCTCGGCCCTCAGCCCGAGAGGCCAGAGGCGGCGGGGGCGCGGGCCTGGGCCCCGGGGGGTGCTTTGCCCGCGGGCTCCTGTCCTCAGGGCGCAGAGCAGCTGCCAGCAGCCAGGGCAGCGTGCTTCCCGCTCACGTCCGGAGGAGGGAGAGGAGCCGCTCGTTCTCCGCGCAGCGTGAGGATGGCTGCCCGGGAAGCCCAGGAGCTCTTTCCTCCATCTCAGCGGCCAGAATGGGGTGAATGGTAACTGCCATTCTGTTCCAGAACGTTCCGTTCAAGAACTGGTCCATTCCAGAAAAACTCGATAGCTGTGGGGCTGCAGTTCTTGTCCTTCCCCTGAGCTGAGGCCATTGGCTGAATGTCATTGCCTTCTCCGAGTGGGAGAGTGGGAACGGCGACCAGCATGCACTGCGCCTGCGCAGCCCGCACTCCGACAGGATCAGCCTTTCTGGATCAGGGCTGGCCCACTGGTGGCCAAAGGCAGTGCTTCGAGATCACTGTTACGTGAGAAGGGCACCGAGGGCGTCCTGAGGGGGCCTGTTGATCGGAATCTCCCCTCGGTTCATTCTGTCGCTGCGTCGGTGTGGGGCGGGACACGGGCATGGCCCTGTGCTTTCTCCTCGTGTGGTTCTCGTGCCCCGGAGAATGATTACTGGGAATACGGCAAGCTTAGAAACTGAGATTCGAATCTTCTCCTTAAGCAAAAACATTCCTTGAACATTAAATTAAAACCATCCCTAAAAATTATTCATTTTCTAATTTAGGGAAAGAAAAAGACAACCAGCAGTAAAGTCCAATACAGGGTCCGGCACGAACAGCACCCCTTTTTAATTGCAAAATCTTTTATTACAGAATCATAAGCATGTCATTCGGTGACGTAACTATCACACTCAAGCACACCAGATGACATTGTAGGTGAAACGTTCAAGTGAAAACCACAACTTGTCACACCCACTGTGTTATCACCCTCCCGGCCAGTCGAGCGGGCCTTACTTCTGCGGGACCGGCATCTCCTCTGTCTGTCTCCTGCTGGGGGGCAGTGTCGAGACTCTGACCCCAGAGTAAGTTTCATCGCGTGTCCTGTCATCAGACAGATTACATCAGGGTCCTGGGAGTAAGTAAACAAACTCTTCCTTTGAACTCGATGGGTTTTTTAATTGTGACTGGTCTTCGATTAACTGCGAAATATAGTTTGAAAAGTACATTTTGCAGGTATAATACTGAAGGTATTCAGCAGCTTATTTTTAACTTTGAGCTGCAGAAAACGGTTCCGTTGGCTTGAATTCATCCATACTAAGAGCATTGGCCATGTTTGATCTGCCCAGCGTTTTTTCTCCATTAGATCTCTGTTCGTCTCCGGCCATTTCCATGTCGCTGGCTTAGCTGTTTCTCTGAAGCGCTGTCATGTCTTACAGGAGGCAGGGAGACTTGTGGATGGGCGCACCGAAGGCCCTGGGGACGAGGGGTGTGTCGTAGCCGACGAGGGCGGCCTCCGTGGGTTGGATACTAAGGAAGAACTGCCGTCCTTGTATGGTTTTGTGTTTTTAAGGTCTTATTAGCAGTGAGGGTTGTTAGAATTTATGACTTCAACTTCAGAGTCATCCCTACGTGCACACAGAACATCTTAGAAAAGTTATTTTCTTATCATAAAGGAATAAGTGGTTAGGTTGCTGCCCCGAGTCTGCAGGCCTCAGTGGTTGGAAGTGAGTTAGGGACAGTAGTGGCTGCCGTGTGTGCAGGGACACTGCTCCCTTGAGTCATCGCAAAGGCACACAAATTCTCTCTGTGCCTGTCGTGCGTGGGAAGGACATGACGAGCCGCTCTTCCCTGTGTGTCTGTCAGACCAGGAGGCACTGCCCAGCAGACTCCGCCCGGAGACCACCGAGTCCCCCTTCGCATTTTGTGCTCTGCTGCTGCGCCTCCTTAGTGCCGCAGAGTGAGAGAAAGCGTTGCCTTTTCTGCTTCCTGCCTCGGTCTCTGGAGTTGGACGTGCACGGTGAGCCGCGGCCCTCCGGCCTCGGCCTCAGACTCCGGTGCAGGGTTTGTGGAGCCCGAGCCGTGGGGTGTTTGCAGGTGTGTTGGCGGCGCTGATCCCGGCGCTGCCCTTTGAGAGCCCCTGCTGCCAAAATGCTAGCGTTAAGTAAAACCAGCAAGCGGTCCTATTCAGTTTATTCAGGGGGAAGATGCACAGTATTCACTGCCGTTCAGATTGGGCTTTGTATTGTTTCCCTGTCTCTGTGTGGGTGTTGGTCATAACATTAAGTGACCCACAGGGAATGCTGTCAAACCGTTCTGTTTCTCTGGTGAAAGAATCCTCGCCGTTTGGTAATCGGCATCCCGAGACTCCTCAGCACACACGTGTCACTGCCGCGGACAGAACGCCGCTTCGGGTGAGGAGAAGACTGGGCGTGATTTTGCTTGATGTTTCAAGCAAAGATGGGTGTGTTTGTTTTTGTATCTGTTCTTTTACTTTTTTAAAAAGATTTTATTTATTTTTAGAGAGAGGGGAGGGGAGGGAGAAAGAGAGGAAAAGAAACATCCACGTGTGGTTGCCTTTCAACTGGGGACCCAGCCCACAACCCAGGCATGTGCCCTGACTGGGAATCGAACCAGCGACCCTTTGGTTTGCAGGGCCGGAGCGCAACCCACTGACCCATGCCAGCCAGGACTGTGTTTGTTCTTTACAAGGAATAATTGTTATTTCACTCACTGAGTGTCGACACCTGCTCAGCCAGTCCGAGGCCAGCGCAGCTGTGCGGCCCTTGCCAGCTGTGCGTGCTTCTGCAGGGACTTGGGTGGGGTCTGTTGGCCGCCGCTGCAAGGGCCACACCTGGCTCATTTGCATCCGGAGTAAGTCGGGGGTTTCAGAGGAGTCCAAGGGCTGTAGGTGAGCCCGTGGACAGCAGCTGGGAGGAGCCTGTGAGTCCCTCCCACTGGGCGAAAGGGGGAAGGGCCGCGGGTTTTCCTCATTGGTTACAGTTTCTGCCCCGGAGGGTTTAGAGGGAGAGTGCTGGAGTCTGGGTTTGTTCTGCGTGTTTGTCTCCAGGTGTTGTTTGCTTCGTATCAGGCAAATCCTCTTCCAATTTGATGATTTAAAAAAATTTTTTCTTAAAGAACTTAAGATGCATACAAATCGGACTTTTTCCCCCAAGAGAGGAAGAATTCAGTTTCTTTCTTTTCAGTTGCAGAATGTCATAACACATCTTAGTAAATTTTTGCCCAGTTGTGGCAGAATTTCATGTGTTATAAGATAGTGTGATTCCCTTCTGTTACAAAAATAACTTTTTTTAAGAAGAGAGTTTGAACTGTTTGTGTGTTGGATTTTTGTTTGCACTGTTCAACTTCACTTGATTCGTTTTCATGAAATAATTGGAAACATCACAGATGTGTAGGAAAGTTTATATGGGCCAGTCATTGTACATGAGCACTGAGTGCAGTGATGTAAAACGAAGGTGGTTTTATTAATCAGTCACATCACTCGGTCTATTTACTAATTCATACTAGTTAGTTACAGCAGTTCAAACATGGCAGGTAAGAGTCAGCGCGCGTACCAACCCTCTTCCTGGCTTGTGGCTGCCGAACTCACTGCTGGTCCGGGTTCGGAGGCCTTGGAGCGGAGTGTGGGGGTCAGCCAGTGATGGCGGACGAATTCCCACATCTGTGTGCCAAGTAGTGGCCTTCCTCGTTTTCTCCAGACAAAACGTGATCTCGTACCTTTTCTCAGAATACTTTACAAGGACAGCAGCTTACATCAATCCATCTGCGCCTAGTATGTAGGTATATAAGATCTGTCCGGAACGTATCCAGCCAAGTACTGTGAAAAATGGAGACGTTTGTTGAAAAACATCCAAGATACAAGAAACATTGTACACAGGACAATGACACCTCAGTCCCCTTCAAAGTGGGCACCTTGGGACCTCACACAGTTCTCTCAATAGCCATCGGCTGCCCTGTCGTATTTTCCTGAATCTCACCGACTATCTGAAATCTCTTCCCTTTCAAAGGTGATTTTAGTTTTGGGGAAACCAGAAGTTACAGGGCACCAAATCTGGGCTGTAGGAGGGCTGAGTCACTTGGGTGATTTGATGTTTTGCCAAAAAACTGCACGAGACGTGATGCATGAGCAGGCACGTTGTCGTGATGAAGCTGCCAATCACCAGTTGCCCATAGATGCGGCCTTCTGAATCATCCAAATAGTTTCTGCAGAGGAATGTTCAAGCTTAACGCAACATTTGATGCTCATTTGTTGTCTGCTCTGTCAGTCATTTTGAATGCAACGGCCACACAGTGCACATGCTCACTCAGCTGTGTCTGCTGCCCTACTAACTAGTACAGTAGAGTCATCATTGTTCACGCGTGTGCATTCCAGTCCACTCTCCTTGGTTGCCAGGCTACATTGACGTTACACGACCTGTTCTCATTATATTAACAATCGCTGGACTTTTGCCAGACAGACTTGTATATCCAAAGCCAACTGAAGTCGATACTTGTAAATTGGCGGGAGGTTCATGTTGGATTTGGGGCTGTGTGTGTGAGTTAGTAAAATGCGCCCTTTTGGCCCTGGCTGCTGTGGCTCAGTGGGTTGAGCGCCAGCCTGTGAACCAAAGGGTCACCGATTTGATTCCCAGTCAGGGTACGTGCCTGGGTTGTGGGCCAGGTCCCCAGTAGGGGGCGCTCAAGAGGCAACCACACATCGATGTTTCTCTCTCTCTCTTTCTCCTTCTTTTCCCTAAAAATAAGTAAATAAAATCTTTAAAAGCAAAAAGAAATGGATCCTTTAGAGAAAACCATAAGCAGGCCACTTGATCCAGCTTCGTGAAAGACTACCTGAGGACACATACTCCCGGGACTTTCCCGGTCGGCCTCAGGTTCCTGAGTAAGGGCAGCCGCCAGTCCCTGTGTCCAGTCCCCGTGTCGTAGGAGAGGCAGCTAGCATCCCTCAGGGGCAGCCAGTCCCTGTCCCGGGGTGCGGTGCTCCCCTTATGGTGCTAGCTTGCTTTCCTGCCTTTCTAACCACCCAGCTACTCTCAGTTTTCAGTGAATCAGTTCAAAGAAGGAAGGCAGTCTTTCTATGCCTGGAAAATATTTTTATGCTAATATAGTCTCTTAATTTAGTAGCATCTGATAAATCCAGGTGTCGAGATGACTGCCTTGAACTTCGTGGCATGACTGTGGAAATGACCCACTGCACGCAGATGTGTGTGTTTCACGTCTGACTCTGAAGCGTGTGTGCCCCACGCGGGCTGCTGTGACGGAGCGTTGCTGGGAGTGCCTGAGCCCAGTCCGCGATGGGGGCGGCTAGGGCTGGCCCTGGTACTTCGGTTAGGCTCTGGCTTCTTTAGAAAAAGTTGTGAAATTAAGGCTGGTAGGGTTATTCTGTGATAATACCACTTTAGCAGTAATCCTTGTACGGTGGTTTCGTTCAAGAACTTTGAAGACAACAGCTGTATAAGATGAACGTAGTCATCGGGATATGTGGCTTACATGTTGTCACTTTACAGACTGACCTAAGCGAAGAGCGGAGCAGTCGGGTACCCTGCTTCCGGGAGTTCACCTGGCCAGTGCAGAGATGGGGCCAGAGTCTGCACACTCCGTGGACCCCTAGAGCGCCTGTGAGCATTCTCTCTGCCGAGCCCTTCAGTGCGGCTCAGCAAGCCTCAGACAGGGAGCACGGCGTCATGACAGTTCGCCGGGTTTTCCCGGTGCTCTACTTGGAGTGTTCATGCGGGAACAAAGACAAAGGTTTTGTTTATTCTACATCCAGTATGTTCCCTATTAACAGCAGTGTAACAGCCTTCATTAACTGTCAGGTGCCACGAAAGTTTCGTAAGTTGGTGCTACAGCAAAGGGTATTACTAGAAATTAATGCAACATTTCAAGTGTCTGACTTGGGCACAAATAAAAGCTCATTATCTTAAATGGAATTGTAATGTCCAGAGTTTAAAGACAGTTCCTTCTTCTTTAGTGAAATGCCCAGAGTACCTGAGTTTGCCCAAATTAGGAGAATCTCTGCCCTCAAACCTGAAAGTCTCCTCTCCCCGGGGGTCTTTCATCAGCTTACCACCTGGCTGGCCGAGAGGGCAGGACACACAGAATGTAGGCGTGAGATGTGAGATCTTCAGTGTGCATTTGAGTAGCTCGTGTCACATGGCTGTTTTGTCACTAGCAGTGTGGAGATGTCATAGCACAGAATTGTAATGTGTGTGCATTTTAATCCGATCTGTTCAGAATGAGGAGTAATGTACATTAGGCCACCTGGAATCTTTCTGTTTGGGGGAGTCATGTCGGGACTTCTAAAAGGTGAGATACATTGATGGATTTTATTGTTTTTCCAGTTAAATTCTTTCTTACTAACTGGTGCTTGCAGAGATGACACGAAACTTATTGATGCTGTTGACATTGTGCAGAGATTAGAGAGTTGCTCGACTACTCCCTGCATCCCTTGCAGCTGCTCATCACCTCTGAGTTAGGAGGGAAGGAGGTGGGCAGGGCTGGGCAGCTCACCGTTATTGAGTTACTACCCTGCTGGATGCCTGCCAGACACCCCCACCTACGTGCGGGCATGGTTAGCGTTCACAGAGGCGTGGGAGGGAGTCCAGGCGGCAGAGCAAAGAGCACCTTCTGTCTGAAATGGTGCCCTGCTTCCTGTTCGGCCAGCTGGTCAACCCTCCGTCGTCTTGGTCACCTGCTCTTGGCAGTGCCAGTGCTGTGGACGGTCCCAGTGCCTGAATCCAGCTGGGGCGGCATCCAGTGCTGGGGCGGCCAGTTTGGGTATTTTCTCTTTTTATGGAGGAATCAAATTCTAAGTTTTCAGAAGATGGTAGTAACAGTACTGTGTTATATACCTAAAACTTTGCCAAGAGGGTGAATGTTATGTTAAGTGCTCTCACCACACACAAAAGTTGTTTGATGAACAAAGAGGGGAGCGGCAGCGAAAGAGAACATTTGGAGGTCATGGGTAATTTTATGGCCTTGATTGTGGTCTCGTGGGTGTCGTCTCCAAACTTGGCAGGTTGTATGTGTTAAATGTGTACAGCTTTTTGTATGTCAGTTTTACTTCCATAAAACATTCTTTTTAGGTTTTCAAAAGAAAATGTAAACTTCTTAAGAAATGTAATTTAAGGACTAAAACGTGAGAAGCAGTAGGGAAAAAAACCTTGTGTACTTCGGCCGTGTTCAGGCGGTGCCAGCATCATTAACACGCCGTGCTTCCCATGTACAGTGCAGACGACCTACTGGTGGAAAGTGAGTTAAAAACATGGACATTTTCAAGAGCATTACCTAAAGATTTTTATTATAACAGGAGAAAAATCTTATATTTATTAAGTATTTAACAAGAGATGATATAATATCATTATCATTTCAAAAATTCCTATTTTAAAAATGGCTTATAGCCTCATCTCAGTTTTAAAACAACCGCCGCCCCAGCACCGCAGCAGAGCCGTGCTGGCTCCCGGTCCTGGAGGCCGGGAGTGTGCGAGCGGGCGCGGCAGGCTGGATCCCGGGAAGGCCGTGCGTGCGGGGAAGCCGTGCGGGGAAGCCGGGAACCTGTTTCCTGCCACGCCCCTCTTCCTCGGTGTCTGCGCCCAAGTTCCCCGTCTCAGAGGGGCAGCAGTGACGTTGGATGGGGCCCATCCTCACGACTTCTCTCACCTTGTCATCTGAAAGACCCTGTTTCCAGTAAGGGCACGTGGCGGGCACTGCCGGGCAGGCCTGTGCGGGACTGGGTCCAGGGCGGGTGCTGAGTGCTTGGCTCGGCCTCTCCTAAGTGGCCATATTGAAGGGCAGCGTCTCGAGGGCGGTGGCTTTGATGGAGAGTGACACAGACCTGCAACACCACACTCCCAAGTACTCACCTTGTAGTCTGGGCTGATGTTGGGTAGATTTCACTTACAATTAACTGAGTTTCTAACCTTCGGGGAAAATCTGGAAAATAGTGAGAGAGAAGTAACACCTTGCTTATGGGGAAAACTATCCTGGATATAGTGGATTTCTCATCAGAAACCACGGAGGCCATAGTCCCCCGTGCCAGAGCACCCTGGCCCAGAGCCATGGCGCGGCCTCTGCCGCTGGGCTGCGGGCACTGAGGCGGGCCACACAGTGGGTATAAGAAACAAAACATGGAGGCCAGGAGGCACTGGCGTGCCATTGTTCAAGTGCAGAAGGAGCTGAAAATTCCAGGTTCTATGTCCAGCAAAAATGTCCTACAGGAATGAACAGGAAATGAAGACATCCTTAGAGGGAGGGAAACAGAATTTGTCGACAGCAGGCCTACCCTAAAGGAATGGCTGACAAAATGAACTACTTGGTTTTACGTCCTACAGACCATGTTCAGGACTTGGATGCTGAGAATTCCCAAGTGCTGATGGGAGGGACCAAGGAGGACGCCGAGATGGAAAGGTGCAGTGGGCCCGCGGGTTCGAACGTTCGGCGTGGGAAGCCTCAGTTCTCCCCGAACTGATGCGCAGGTTTAAAGCAGCTCCGATCAGAGCCCCCACAAACCTCTTAGTAGGTGACATTCTGAAATTAATATGGCAATGCAGCGGAACTGGCATAGCTAACAAAATTTTGAAAAAGAATAAAGTGGGAGGAATCAGTCTCTAGTTTCCAGACTTGCTTTATCGCTGTAGGAGTCGAGCCCGAGGGTGCCGGTGGGGTGGTCAGCACGTGGACCAGCGGGACAGAGTGGGAACCCTGGAGTAGATGCAGACAAGTGCGGCTGGCTGATCGTGACCGAGGCACAGAAGCAGTTCAGTGGGGGACGGGCAGGCTCTTCGACAAATGGTTTAAAAATAAAACTTGCGTCTTACACCCAACACATTAGGAGAAAGACTCCGGAGACTATTTTCAGGACGTAGGGCTTGGTCCACAGCTTTCAAACATGGCACTAAAACTGAGTCGATGAAGTTAGAAATTGATTAGACTATTAAAGCTCTGAAGAAAATAAAAAAGATAAGCTTCTCACTGGCAGAAATTATTTGCAAAGCACATAGAGCTGATAAAGAACTCTTACTACTCAATCCTAGCAAAAAACAAACAGCCCATTGGAAACTAGATATTTTTAGAAAACCCCAAAAAAAGGAATAGATGTGCCACTGAAGGAGATACATGGACGGCACACAGGCACCTAAAAAGCTGCTCGGCGTCGCTAGCCACGCGGGACGCGCACACCGAGACCGGCACAGGCGCCCGCGCCCCCGTTGGAGCAGCCGGCCAAACGCTGCTGTGGGCTTGGGGGAACGGAGCCGTCCTGCTGCGTGTGGGGGGGTTCGTTCTGGAAAATACTTGGACATTTCTTGAGAAACTGAGCATACACTTAGTGTATGGCCCAGCAGCCTCGCTTCTGTGCATTTATGCCAGAGAAATAAAAATTATGTCCACACAAAACACGCACACAAATGTGCTTTCCGTGCCATGGGTGGCAGTCCCTTACGAGTCAGGGCTTTCTCTGCACTTGCTCCCTCCCGGGGGGCTCGTGCTCCTCTCCACGGCCGTCCCGCACGCGGGTTTGCAGCAGCTGCACGGCAGCAGCCGCAGCCTGGGCACCGCCCCGAGCCTGCGCTCAGGCAGCGGTGCGCCAGCCGTGGACACGGCGCCCTGGAGCCCTGTCCGTGGCGAGAGGGAACAGGCCGCTGAAACGCTCACCTTGGACGGGTCTTCCGGGCGTCGTGCTGAGTACAGTGGGCCAGCCCCAGATGGTCGCCACGTGTGCTGTCTGGTGCCGTTGGTGCGACGTCTCAGAACGACAGAGCTGTGGGAACGGGTGGCACTCGTGGTTGTCAAGGCTGGGGAAGGGCACAGGGAGAGGAGTGGCATGCCTGTCGCCGGGGCAGCAGGGGAGACGTCTTCGCAGTGAAATAGTTCTGGGTTTTGATTGTAGAGTTGGATACGTGAATACACGCGTGTGGCAGGAGAAGGACATGGAACCGTGCACACCGTGTGTGCCAGTGTCAGTTTCCAGGATTTGGAAGAGGACCGTAGTTGCACAGCGTGTCACCCGCGGGGAGCCGGGTGAAGGGTGCATGGGGCCTGTCTTTACCAATTCCTGTACATTCCTAACCATTTCAGGGCAGAAAGGCACACACAGCAGAGGGGCATTGTAGTTGCTGCGGGGCCCAGAGAGCCACGTGGTTACTTTACAGTGGGGGGAGCAGAGGTCCACGGTCATGACGCGGGACCCTGCCTTTGTGGGACGGGCGGGCTTTTCAGTGTACAGAGAGGAGGGGCACCTCGGGCGTGAGCACCAAGGATGCCACTGTGCTGTTCACGTGTTAAGAGCGCAGTTCGGAAACGCACGGGAGTGGTCGGAGCGGCACAGGGTTTTACAGAAAACAAAGCCTGTTCTCCCGGGCCTGAGAAACGGACATCAGAGGAGGAGCTCCAGGGGTGGCTGCGGCTGTCTCGCCAGCACGTGCTCTCCCGCTCCGCGGAGTGTTTGCACTCTGCAGGTGCGTACTCGGGCGATCGTCCAGTGGTTCTCTCTCCTGCCGCGTTGTGAGCGTCTGTGGCTCAGTGGCGTGTCCCCCACATCCACGCCAGCACCGGGCAGCGCCGAGGAAGCGCGCGCTGAGTGCGTCAGGGCCCGGCTCAGTGGCGAGGGGAAACTGGAGTGCAGGCAGACAGTCACAGACGTGCAGACGCGAGGGTCAGAGGCGAGCCTGGTGGGGGTGGCGAAGCGGTAAGACTCTAGCGGAGCCCCACGACGTGGACGCTTTCACAGCCAAGTTTTGGGGGCAGACTCTGTAACGATGTGCTCATGGTTGCCAGAGTGCGGGACGGAGCAGCTGAGGGGCCGTGCCCCGGGCTGCAGAGCACAAGGGGGCACGGGCCGAAGGGGGAGTCAGGAGCTGCGTCACTTCCCCTCGCTGCCTCCGGTGGGGGCGCTTTCTGCACAAGCCCCTGCTTCACGACAGACGGGATGGACGGACTTGGTGCCGTCCCCACCCCGCGGCCTCCTGGGGGCTCGCCCCGAGCTGAGCAGTCTCTGCAGACGCGCCTCTACGAGTGGGCGCTGGTGGCCGGGAGCTGTGGACTGAGTGGTGCCCCGTGTCTGTTGTGCTCCTTGTTCTAATTGTACAACTTAAATAATTATTATACGAACCAAGGAAAGAAAGACGATGTTTCTGTGAAAACTTCAATGCTTTGAAAAGATTTGATAAAGGGTAATTACTAAAAATGCTGTTGAATTGGACTTGAATAGAAAAGCTGTAAAATTTTAGGGATCAATTATTCTAAAAGAAAAAAGAATGAAAAAGATTCTCAATCAGATGGCTTTACGTGTCTTTTAAGTTCTTGTCTTATTTTTAAAGCAGTTTTCCATCTGTGGGTCATGAGGTCAACTAAGTAGGTTGAAAAAAGCACTTCAGAAAAATGTATTAGGACATAGCAGAGTGCATTGCGTCTGGGAAGTAGCATTGCTTCCTGAAACTTTCCCCGGGTTTGTTTGTGTTTATTCTGTACATAGTATACATCGTAAAATGGGAAGACGTGAAAAGCTTGAAAGACAAAGCTAGAGAAGTTGAAACCGGAAATATCAGAGTGTGTATTAAGGGTGTAATTTTTATCCAAGGAAGAAGAGAAGACGCAATTAGTGGGTCCAAACCACAAGCAAAGGTTGTGGTCCGATGTCAGAAAATTGGGGAATGAGTGTGTATTCGTGAGCTGCGCATTAAAAGGAGATGTGGAAGATGTACGTAGTGGTTTTACGGCATTTATTTTAAGTGGACCTTTCTGACGGACGGCCAGCTACAGGA
This sequence comes from Trachops cirrhosus, assembly GCA_028533065.1. NCBI lineage: Eukaryota > Metazoa > Chordata > Mammalia > Chiroptera > Phyllostomidae > Trachops > Trachops cirrhosus. The sequence continues at coordinate 43,355,270 of CM052551.1, read as the reverse complement.
GCGCATTGTGGGCGAAGAGTTGTGGCGTGTTTTGTTCTATTTTCCTCCCCTGCTTGTCTTGTCCCGGTCCTCTATCCCTGCCCCTCCTTTCTCTGCCACTTAATAATAAGCGACCTTAAAGGCATGGTCTAGGCCTCAGTTTACTTTTTATGAAATAAGATTATAAGAGTATTTATTGCTCTCTTTCCCAGTGGAAACAACCGTTACATCACATATCAGCTCCTAAACTCGATGTGAAATGAAAGCAGTTGATTTGGGTTAATTCATACTGAACTGTAAATGACTGACAGTCCCACAAACCTCCAGATTTTTTTTAAGGGTTACCTGTTAGGTCCTGTTTTATTCTGATATTGCAAACAGACCTCACGTGGTGAACATTTGAGACTGTGAGTAAGGCTGTCTGTCTGTCGGCTCCCTTCCTTCGGGCCTCGCTGAGCGGTGGCTGGGGGTCTCGGCAGTCTGGTGGAGTTTAAAGCTGCCCTCTGGAATGCGTAGGGCACCTCGATGAAGGGTGTCAGAAAGGGCGTTCTCTTGGCCTTCGCATCCTACCGGAGTGAGGCTTCCTGTCACCCTGGCCCGCTGCCTGTCAGGGCTGCTTCCTCCTTTTGCCCCCTCGCTGCTCCTGGAGAGCAGAGGGTGAGTTCTGCAGCAGAGCGCAGGGGTCCTTCTCTGGACGCCAGCCCCCCGAGAGCAGCAGGCCCGCTGCTGTGCAGAGCAGGGGGTCATCGCGCCGCCCAGGCCTGGCCCTGCGCAGCGCCGGTCAGCAGACCTGCGCTGGCGGTGGCTGTCTGGCGGCGCTTCAGGACTGGTGGCATTCAGAGCGTCCCTGCAGACGCCACGGAAAGGTGGCTGGGGAGGGGCAGAGGTGCTCCGTGCGCAGGCAGTGCGCGTAGAACGCAGCGAGGCCGACGGGGAGGGAAGAAACACTGACTGGCGTCTCCTGGGCCCCAGTCACGTTCATCAGCGCGCCCGTCTCCCCATCACCGAGCCGAGCCCGTGTAGCCCCGTGCACCTGCCTCGGACCTCACTGGATGGAGACCTGTCTCTGCTCCGTGCTCCGGCCTCGCTCGTTCTAGTTCAGGGCGTCAGGGGTTGCAATCGAATGCAGTTGCTGCCCTTGGAAGCCCTCCCACGTCTGTCTCCCCCTTGAGGTCTCCCCGGCACAGCCTCCCTGGGAGGCTGGAGCCACTCGTCCTGATGGCCACCTCGTGAGGAAGACGCCATCGTGGTGCATGTGAGGTCAAGGGTGAGAGGGGAAGGAACAAGGTCTCTTGGTCCCAGAGGGCATCACTGCGTTTCTCCCCTCGCCCTGTCCTCGTGGGCTCTTCGTGACCCTGCACCAGAAACACCAGCAGGGTGGGCCGAGTGCTGATCTGGACGTTGCGATGCTGGGTTCTCTTCCGTGCTGTTTTTGACTGGCAAGGAAATCCTTTTAAAATCCTTTATAAAAGTCTTGTCTTTCATTTTCTCACATGCATGTCAAGTTCAGTTTCAACCTTAGTGTTGGCAAAAGTGACATATTTTTAGAAATCAGACACTCGGCGTGCTCAAAGACGGGTGCGGAATCACAGCCGTCATTAATGGGACAGTGCTGCTGGGGGTGCGCCTCGGTCTGCCGCACGCGCTGTGTGTCCGCACACTCTTGACTCTCGAACACAGACCCTCGTCCCCGATTGTCGGCCTCCTCGCCACACGCCACGCTGAGAACAGGCTCTTTGAGTCTTGCCTTATTCGAGGCCCCTACCCCCACGCCCACCAAGTCCCTTGCCCTACGACCTGCTCATCGTGTGTAGGAGCCACGAGCGCAGACTTGCGTGTCAGCCGGGTCTGTCTTTACAGTGTGACGTGTGCTACTTGTGTGACACCGGGTAGGGTGCCCCAGCTCTCAGCCGCTCCGTGTCCTTATTTTTTTATTTTTTACTGTCACCCAAGGATACTTTCACAGAAGGACACTTCCATTGATCTTAGGGAGGAAGGGCTGGGGGAGAGAGACAGACATCAATGTGAGAGGAAACGGAGATCCGTTTCCTTCTGTACGCCCCAATTGGGGATCGAACCCACAGCCTTTTGGTGCATAGGATGATGCTCCAATCAGCTGAGCCACACTGGCCAGGGCACAGTTTCCTGATTTTTAAAAGAGGTAATAATGTGTACTTCATGTGGTGTTATAAGTCTTCTGAACCACCCATAATGATTCACGTGGAATGTTGTCATATTGTGATTGATGCTTTACCTTGTAAATGCAGTTAACGTTGAACAGATGTACTGTTTGGTAGGGTTTTATACACACACAGGTATGTATTCATATATGTTAAGTGGAATTTACTTGAAATACTAAGTAATCCCACAATCCACACGGCCCATTTTCTGACGACGGTCGTATGTAACCACCTGCCTTGCACTTCAGACCGAGTGATGGGGAAGGCTCCCGCTCACGCCGCGTGGCAGTCCAGCCGACCTCGTCCGTCCTCGCTGGTAGAGGGGTGCTGCCCGGGACTGCCCTCTCCTGAGGCGGTTTCGTGGGCCCTGCCCGGCCTCTGGACCTGTGCCGGGCCTTGTGGGGAGGGCGCCTGCCCCTGAGGTGCCGCCCGGTTGGGAAGCGTCCCCATCAGCGGGCAGGCGCCGCCCCGTCCTGTGCTCTGCTCCCACCTCGCTCGTTGTTTCCTTGGGGCTGTTTGGGCTGCGTGGAAAGGTTTCCGCAAATTCCATTATTACTGAAGCCATTGTTGCCAGCAGGAATAAGATGAAAGGTGCTTAAGTCTGTCGAGTTGTCTCTAATTTGTACGTGTCATTTCAGCGGCATTTTAACAGAGCTCGGGCTGCTGTCCCTCCCCTCTCCCTGCCACGCTATCACAAGTTAGGGCCGAGAAGCCAGGCCATTGGCAGCAATCTCATTTTATCCTCCTAATTATTATGCTGGCACTCAGGAGATAATTTCTCTCTTCATGCACTGCCAATTAATATGCAAATTGACTGATAAATATTTATGCAATGATTTAAATTATGCAGGGAGCGCTTTCAGTGTATTCTGTAAATGAATTGTTCGTGGACTTCAAAGTGCTGGCTGCTCTGCTAACGAGGAGAGATTTGCATAGGGCCCTAATCACGCGCATACTGATTAAGCTTCATTATGGAAACTGCCAGCTGCAATCTTTGTTTCTATTTTATTACAAAAAGGGGAACTTTTCATGCTTCAGTTGCCTTGACGATGTCAGTCCTCGCTGGTAGGAGAGAGTAAAACCCCTCTGAGCAGCCGAAGTTCCCTTATTCAGTTGAAGATGGCTGTGCTGTGACTGAAGCGGTCGCTTCTCCCCCGTCCACTTTCCGCCTCCCGCCCGCGTGCTCTTAGATTTGTTAGAAATAGTGCTGCCTTCTGACCCCACCCAAACCGCCACCCGTTTCTCCCCTGCCCTGGACTGTGTGGGCCTAGAAGACCTCGCAGCAATGCTGGACTGCGGTGACTTTGCTCTAGGTGGGTACCGCACAGCTCTCCCTGGCGAGCTGTGATACGGAAATAGCGGCCCTGCGGTTGGCTGTGCAGAAATGCTTAATGGCACAGGCCACTGCGGGGGGCGGGGAGAGGTGGATGGAGCGGGGACGGGGACCCTTTGCAAAGCACAGGTCCCTCCCTTCCACTAGCTCTTCTGGCTCAGAGGATATCATCAGTACATAGTGTGGATGTAGAATTCAACTTGAATGGAGGTTTTTGCTTTTTTTTTTCTTTTGAGAGTATTTCATGTAGTTCTGCAAACTCTAGCTCTGAAACAAGGTCTAAGGTGTATCTGAATAATATGTGTATTAATAACAGTGTTTTGCATACTGGGCTCGAATGCCTTACATAAAAACCAAGGACTTGGTGGCAGTCAGGAGCCCAGTGCAGGATGGCTCCCGGCAGCGCCGGCCCTGGTTAACGCCGCCAGGCGGAGGGTCGAGTTCCAGACCCTAGAGGCGGGACTTTCTGAATTTTGACTGATAGTAGCCTTTTCCTTTTTCAAAAATTAACTTCTCTTCTTGGGGAAAACAATTTTAAGTCCTGGAAGGACTATTTTTAGAGTCTTCCTTATTGAACAACAGGCCTGTTGGGGTGAGGACCGTCTGGCTGGATTGTGTACACTGTCTTTGGTAACTAAGCTTCAAACCACACTGAGCCACTTTGGTTTTTAGACAGAGGATGGCTCACGGTCGCCGTATTTGTGTTGAGGTCTGTCTGTCACGAGCAAAGCGGTGGCCCTTTAGTCTGGCCTCCAGGAGAGTCAGATCGATGGCGGGGACGCCAGGACTTGCCTGTCTTTCAGACCTTTGCAAGTGATTTTTTTCCTGTGTGCCGTCTTTCCCATGTGAAAAACCGAGGCTGTCCCCGTCACCTTTGCAGTTGCCAAGGCTAGAATGAGACGGTAATTCTGAGAGTGTGTGCAGTCTTAGGGAGAAGGCGTGGCCCAAACCCAGGGCAGCAGTAACGGCTGCCCAGCGTGAAGGCGAGTGAATGAGCCAGCAAGCCGATGTCGGGAGCTCAGCCCAAGCGCAGCTTGCAGAGTGTGTTTGAGACGCGTCACACGGCTGGTTCACAGTGCCCGGGAGCGTCACGGGAGAGGTGACTGTGTGTATTACTCTTACGTGCACTGAGTTGGGAACTCGAGGAAGGAAGGGAAAACGCCTTTTTGAAACATTTTTAGTATTATATTTTATAATTAGAAATTATATCTATTTTTTTAGTTAACAATAAGTGTTTAAATAGCCTTCCTATAGTTGTACAGGTAATCAGAATTTTTATTTATTATTCTGCACGTGAAGTCATTTCGTCAAATGTTTTGAAGATCTTGACAATTCGGTAGAAAATCCTTAGAAGATTCATACAGGATACCTGTGACATAATCTTTAGCTTATGAATGTGAAAATTAGGATGCGAATCGTACACCCTAATTAGGTTCATGTACATGCTGGTTAGGTTCATGACTTCGTGGGAGCCCTGCCTGCTTCATTGCACATGTGTAGAAAACGGCCATCCTTTTCAGCGAGCGTCGACTGGCCCGCTCCTTTCCCCACTGTGCTGTGAGCCCCGCCTGAAGCACGCACCGAGCGCTGTGTGTGCTTAGCGGCGCACCGTGTCACGCCCGTCGTAGTCTTCGTTGGCTTCCGTGACATTCGGGTCACGTCATTCAGAAAGCTGATTTTCACTAAGCCGTACACCTGTTTCTTTCAAGCCTTAGTGTGCTTTCGGAGGAGATTTGCATTTTTCTGGACAGTGTGGGGAAGGAAGTTGTAGAACAACCCTCATTTGTGACCAAAGATGTAAGAGTCCGAACCCTTTGAACTTCTGAAGAACAAGCCACACTGTGACAGAGCCACGTCAGCACCCAGGACTGGCATCTGTCTGAACAGCTGTGTCAGCGGCGGGCCCACAGCCTCCGGGGGGCGCCAGGTTCACAGAGGGGGCCGCCTTCCGCCGCGTTCTCGCCCCCGTGCGCGGATACTGCCGCTGCGACAGCGTGGGCAGGGCTCGTGATCATTTTGATTTCCTGTTTAAATGTTAAACAGATGGCAGAATGTGTTCCTTGGTCAAAAGATCACATGTGACATAGTTAACGTGTGTATTCTCCACTGACCGGTAGTTCAGTGGCTCTTAACCCGGCGGGAGAAGGCAGACTGGCTTGAGAGCACACCTGTTTGATTTACAGGTGCGCCGAGTGGGGTGTGCAGGAGACGTGGAACGAGGCGTACGTTCAGTGTGCGCTGCGTTCTTACCTGTGGGAGAAGTAGGAGAGAGGCAGGCTTGTTCTCACCTGTTGCCCGTCTTCTGGGACACCTAATATTGCTTGACACAAACTTCTGACTGTGAAAATCTTCTTGCAACAGATAACCTGAAAGATAGGAACCCCGCCAGCAGGCTCATTTGGGGTACAAGGGCAGCCTGGTGAGCGAGCGGGTGTGGCTGCGTGTGGCTGTCTCTCAGCCTTGACAGCAGTAGGTGTGTCTGTCACGCCGTGTGCTGCAGCTCGTACTGCTTTGTGACCGCCGTGAACCTGGCATACCGCTTCGGCGCGCGCCGAGTCTGTTGGGGCCGGAGTGAGCGTGGAGAGAGCCTGCGCAGCGGTGCCGCGTTACCCCGTTGAGTGTGCCGTCCGGTCTGCCGTCAGGGCTGTGGGAGGGTAGCTTTGGTCATAATCAACAGACATCTCTGCTCGTGGGAAAGAAGCTTTATCTGGTAATGACGTATTTTACTTTGTGAGGGGTTTTGTCTCTCTGACATGTTCTGTGTTTATAGTATAAAGCACCTACTCCTTTTATGCATTGGACACTGCTATAAACTTTTTGGGTTGGGTCTCTGCTGTCTTCCTTGGGAGTCTCAGCATAAACCAGACTGCTTACGACACTTCAGGGTCGGTGGGTGGCTGACTGTCCAGTGTTTCCGCGCTGACTCTGTCCCTCATCCCGTGGGCTGTGACATCCGTCAGTTTTCCCAAACCTTTCCTCGGCCACGGTGTTGCCCCCTCACCGCATCCTCAATCTTTAAAAACTTTATTCACCTCTGATTTATTACAGACTCGAGAATGAACAATCCGTCAGAAAACGGTAAAGCGTCTCTGGAGAGCGGGGACAGCAGCGCAGGTAAGACGCCCCTCAGGGCACACCCTTACCTGCAGGCGGTGCGGGAAGGGGGCGCTTTCCGTCCGGCTGGGCTCGGGCGGGCACGCACGTGCAGACCCGGCTGAGCGCTGGGCGGTGGGACACAGCTCCGCGCGGCGGGGCCTGGGACTGTCTCTGCTCTCGACGCCCGCCTCTCCCGCCCGTGCTCTCTTGCCCGCCCTCTCCTGCAGACGCTTGTCTTCTTGCCAGCGGAGCGCGCAGCAGCTCAGAGCCCTGTCCTCAGCCCCCCAGTTCTGGGGGCGAACGATGGGGGTGCTGCTTACTAGCTGTGCGGTGTCAGGCAGCTCCCGGTCCGTTTGAGATTGGTTCACGCGGCTGTGAAGTGGGGCGGCGTGGGCCCGAGGCCAGTGTGAGCGCCGAAGAGGAAGCGTTGAGCACGTGCGTGCCACACGCCGACCCTCCAGCGAAAAGTTGCCCTCGCTGCAGGTGTTACCGAAACAGTAACCCTTACCGCCCACACTCAGAGTGGATCACGCTAACGCCCTCGTGGTGTCTGCCCTAGTTAGAGCCCTATTCCTAATGCATCCTACTTTGGGGTGATTTTCTTTACACAGTGACAACGGTGACACTTGGTTAAACCCTCTCCCAGGAGAGAGTTAATAAGTAAACGGGAAAACCGAGTTCCCAGGAGAGGAAGGCTCAGTCCCTGAGGGTGGACCGAGTCTGCGGCCCACGCGCTTCGCTGAGCGCAGGGGCTCAGAGGCCGCCGGGCTCGGTGTCGGCCGGAGAGAGCAGGTCCGGTGCAAAGGCAGAAATCAGAGTGCTCAGCCACGTGGGAGGTTAGGGTCGGTGCACGCCTTCAGTGCGTGCTTGTCCTGTGCCACGGGGTGCGCTTGTGTCCTTGGAGACGCCTTCAGTCTCTGAAGAGCTGGCGGTCCCTGGGAGCCCGGACAGACCCTAGGTGACAGGGCCAGAGCGGAGCGGGGCGGTGCGGGAGGAGCGGAAGGGAAGCGTCGGGCGGCGTGTCTTGAGACAGTGTGTGTTTATGGGCCGGGGAGACAGAGACCGAAGAAGGAAAAGCAGTGGGCGGGGCCGACGTGGGCAGAGGGCTGGGCTCAGAAGTGCGGAGTGGAGGGCGGCTTTGAACTGGACAGAGATGGGCCTTTCTCTCAGACTGGGGGGGGAGGAGAGACGAGCCAGTGGGAGAAAGCCACGGGGGGGAGAAGGAGAAGGGGGACTGGTGCACACATCGGGTCTCATCCTCACTCCCACTGCCCGTCGTGGTCACTGGGGGCCAGTCCTGAGGAGGGTGGTGCTTCCCGCTCTCGGGAGTCTGCGACCTCGCGTGGTCGGCCGCTCCGTTACATGCACCGCGCACCGAGGCTGCTAACGCTCCCACGAGGGGCGCCCCGTTCTGTGTCTCACCGACGAGGGGTGTGAGCCCAGAAGCGCCCGGAACGGTGTCTTCTGCACCAGTGGCTGCACACCGCCTCAGGCCGAGCGGTGTGGGCTTGGGGCAGGGCAGGGGCAGTGCGTGTGGACGCGGCCACTTTTGAGGACAGGATTAAAGTGAGCACCAAGGAGGGCAGACAGGCGTGTCGAGGGCCAGGCTCAGATTTTGTAGGTGGGGATGCACGCGTCTTTATTGCTGACCAGGAGACATGTGGGGTGCTGCTAGAGGGGTGTTTCTGGAAGGCGGCGTATGCAGAGTGTGGGGTTGTCTGCACTTGTCTCCCCTCCTTAGAGGGGAGGCACGCTTAGTGTCCCGGCCTGTCACTCTTTGCGTGGTGCTTCTCTAACAGGCACGAAGGAGTTTTCCCGCCACGTGGAGCTGACCGCCCAGGCTCCGGCAGTGGCAGTGGAGGCTGGGGGCGGGCTTTGAGGGGGCACAGAAAGAGAAAGTGGAAAGGGAGTGATGTAGAGTGAGTACCTGCGCTTGTCTCTGGGCCAGGCCGGGTGGGGCGGCCGCTGCCCTCGGCGTAGGGACTGCCTGATGCGGGCGGAGACCCCACAGGGAAGCGACACCTTCGGTTCTGAAAGCGTTGCATTTGGGGTGCCCTGGGGGGCTTGCGGGTGGAGAAGCAGCCTACTGAGGGTAGCAGCGTGTTCCTGAGGAAAGAAGTCGGGCTCCTTCGGTAGCTGTGGATGTGTTCACGAGAAGGCCTGCTGGTCAGAGCGGAGTAAGGACCAAGGACAGAGCTCTGCCCTACCTCGTGGTGGGGGGGCTGCAGTGCCCACACGGCCCTGTAGAGGGCCACGGATTGCAGTCGCCCCGGCCACACCACTGTGCCCAGGAGCTGCCGACGGTGGGTCCTAGCATTCGGAGAGGCGGGTCCTGCAGAGGTCAGGACACAGGAAGCTTCACACGTGGCCTGTGGATTGGACAGTTGGTAGTGAGTGGGGACCTTTTAAAAGGCGTTAGGTAAGTGGTAGGGGAAGAAGTTGCTGTGGACAGAGGAGTGGGTGGTGGCAGAAAGGGGACGATAAACGCAGGGGGCTCTGTAAGGGGCGCCGTGCAGCCGGTGGTTCAGAGCTCGGGCCCTGGGGCCACAGCGCCTGGGTTCAGACCTGCTTCTCTTGCTGGGCAGGGGTGTTAGCTTGGGCAGACTCTCCTTCCGCGCCTCCGTTTTCACGGCGGTTGTAAGAGAGGGATAGTAGTAAGGATCCGTTGCAGAATTGAAGTATCCATGAAGCAACCCGACCTGACACTCGGTAAATGCTCAGTGATGGTAGTAACGTGAACTAGAGGGAGGGTAGGGGGAGGGGAGTGGTAAAGGGAGGCGGGGGAAAGCCCCTGGGAGGAACAGCTGCGCATTTCAGGGCACTGGGTGACGAGGCGGCGTGGAGTGGCAGGGCCTTCGCCCTCTAAGGGGGAGAAGGGGGAGAGGGGAGGCGGGGAGATAGATGCAGATGACGCGTGCCGAGAAGCAAGTTTCCAGGCAGGAGGGCGCACTCCAGACAGGGTCGGGGACAGAGGTCGTTGCGGTGTCCTTGTGCTGTCGGGGAGTGTGGGGAGGGGCTGGAGTGCCGCGAGGGGGCCGTGCGGGCACGTGAGCAGTGCAGGCAGGGTTGTGGCAGAGGGTCCTGATTTAAGCTAGGGACCCTGGCACCGGGGAAAATCAGAGGATCAGGAGTTTCACTGAAGCTTCTCAGGGGCTTCCTCATGTTTCTAAAGAGGGTGGGAAACTGCCACCACTTACCTGGCTCACACCTTCCAGGTGAAGCCGGGGAAGCAGTGTTTGATCAGGGGAGGGGCAGTGTAGGTGTTCGGTGGAGATTCTTTTTGCCAACAGAATTGTTCCTGTGCTGTCAAAGTTTTAGAATAAGGACTTTCTTTCTGCTTTCCTTGGTCCTCGAAGTATTTCCTGTATGTGACATGTGTAAGTGATTTGAAGAAGACGTGGTCACCACCGCTGGCAGGTCACAGGTCACGCATTCTCCTACAGGCGAGGATAAAGTTAGTAAACATCTGGTTTTCTAGGACCTTGCTCCGAAGAGCATCCGGGCCCTTCGCCCTTGTACTTACATTTCCACGTCAGCCTGCCAGTTGCACGCCTCCCACCCCGAGGAGAAGGGAGAGGGGAAGGAAAATAGCTTACTGGGGTGGAGGAAGGTTTGACGTGAGATGCCTTGAGTCCATCCATCGGTGTGGGAAGAACACGTATCTTTACAGTGTGGAGTCGTCTAATAAATGAGCATTTGTTTACGCCTTTCTTCTTCTTAAGTAAAGTGTAACTTTTGGCTCACAGAACTTGCTGTAGTTTGATAGGGTTTCGGTGGAGTTCGTGTGCTGTAGCCTGTTACGCTTTCTTGCTCTAGTAACAGACCGTTGGACGCCTCAGGGCGGCCTGCACGCTCGCGCAGCCAGGTCGCCCAGAAGGCGCGCTGCTTCCAGCCTGCGCGCTCACCCGTGGGGCTTCGCTCGTCTTGCGCTCGGCCCTCAGGGCGGCGCCTGGCACGCCTGGCGCAGGGACGGGGTTCTCCTGTTGCCTGGGAAGGCTCTCGTGAGCGGGCGTTGGGTTCCACCCGAGGGCCTTCCTCTGCGAGGACGCCGGCAGCGTGCTTCCGTCACTGACGGTGGCGGGCTGTGTTAATCGATGTTTCTTCGCTCCGTACCAGCCTTGCATTCCTGAAGTAAGTCCTTCTTAGTGGTAATATCTTATCTCCCTACATTATATTTGTTATTATTATTTAGCTTATTTTTATATATATTTATGAGTAAAACTGACTTTTCTGGTTTTTTCTTTTCTTTTTTAAAGATTTTATTTATTCACTTTTAGAGAGAGGGGAAGAGAAGGAGAAAGAGTGGGAGAGAAACATCCATGTGCAGTTGCCTCTCACGTGCCCCCACTGGGGACCTGGCCCACAACCCAGGCCTGTGCCCTGACTGGGAATTGAACTGGCGACCCCTTGGTTCACAGCCCGAGCTCAATCCACTGAGCCACACCAGCCAGGCTGTTTTTTTCTTTTTTGTATTTGCCTTTGTCAGATTTTAGTATCAAGGTTTTGCTGGCCTCATAAAATGAATTGGGAAGTATTCCCCCCAACTCTGGAAAGCCGTGTAAGATTGGATTTGTTTTTCCTTAGATTTTTGGAAGCAAACAGGAAAATTGTCCAGGCTTTTCATTTGGCAGGTGGGCTTTTTTATTTACTAATTTACCGTCTTCAGATGCTATGAGCCTCTTTGGATTATCTCTTTCTTCTTGGGTCAGTCTCGATACATCTGTTTTCTGGAGTCGTCAGCGTCCCGGTTTCTGCGTTCCCGGCGTGACGGCGTCGGTCCCCAGCCGTCCTCCTTCCAGGGTCCGCGGCCTCTGCCCGCGTTGCCCTCCGGCCGGCCTTCGGTCGCGCCCTTGCCCTGTCTTACCTTCCGGTCTCGTCTCAGCAGAGCTTTGTGTGATGCTTCCTGTCACGGGGTGGGCAGACGCGGGGTTACAGCTGCGGTACAAATAAATACAATAGTTACTAATAAATAGTAACACGAGCATAAGTGCTGTTTCGCGTACTCGCAACTACAAACCCATGTTTGCCCACCCCAGCGTGGGTTTTGTTGCTCTTCACTGTTCTCGGCCTTAACTGCATTATTTATCGCCTCTCCTCGGGTCTCTCGGGGTCAGCTCTGCCTCCGCTCCCCTTCTCTGCACGGCGGACGGAGGGCGCTGGACCACCCCTCCTGCGCCCCGCGGCCAGCTCCCGGGTGCGCTGGGCTCGGGGTTTCTCCCGGGCGCCTCCCAGTGCTGTCAGGTGCCCCTGGCCGCTTCCACCCCGTTCTCTGTGTCCGGTCTTCCTTGATAGCCATTTCTGCTCTCCTGATTTTAGCTGTCGATTCTCGGGGATTAGACAGAGTCAGGGAACCCGTTCCAGGTCTCGGCCCTTCCACCAACCAGCGGTGGCATCCTGAGCGGCACACTTCAGATCCCCGAGTCCGGTTCTTCACCGGTGAGGTCAGGAGGCTGGACGCGAGACCTCCGAGGTTCGCCTAGTGATACCATCCTAGCGACGCGTCCGCAGCGGCCGTGGCTCTGGCCCTGCCCTCTGTGAGCGCCTTTGGGGTCACTTTCCTGCCGCGTTTGCCGGGGCTTCTGGACTCTCTGACGCTCACCCTCCTCCTGGCATCACTCACCCTCTCCCCCAAGCTGTCAGTTGCCCCCGTTTTTTAGGTGGGTGTTCCCGTGTTCTCTGGGCACATGTCTGGTCTTGGCCCCCAACATCCCCGTCTCCCCCGTGGTCCTCACACTTAGGTCGTGTGTGTGTGTCCCCGTCTCTTCCTGTCCTTGCAGCCGAGTCCAGGTGTCTGTTCTGTAGGACCGCCTGCTGTGTCGCACCTGCTCTCCCCGCCCTCACCTCCCGATGGAGCCCCATCGCCTCCTCGAAAGACCTGCCTCTGCCTCCCGCGTCTCTTTCCCTCAGCGGCGGCTCAGGTGTCCCTCCGGCCCCCGGCTCCGGGCAGGCCTCCGTCGGTCCCGTGTTCCTGAGTGCGCTGTGGTCTGTAAGGGGCTCGCTGCCGTGTCTGTGGGGACGTGCAAGTGGACCCGCGCGTGGGCCTCCCCGGCCTCCAGGGCTGGTCTCCGCTTTTCCAGACCATGTCGTCCTTGACCCCCTCGGTCTCGTTGACCTGCCTGGAGTGTGCTTCTCGAATGCCGCACAGTCTTGTTCGTTGGGTTTGTTTTCTCATTTTCTTACTTTTTATTTTTTAACTAGTTTTTATTATATTTTTTTGTTACCATTCAGTCCCCTTACTCCCCCTACCCCCAGCAGTCACCACCCTGGTGTCCGTGTGCATCCATGAGCCCTTTCTCCTTTTTGCGCCATCCCTCCACCCCGACCCCCTCCCCACGCTGTCCGCCTGCTCTCCATCTCTGAGTCTGTCCCCATTTTCCGTGTTCGTTCAGTTTGTTCACTAGGTTCCACATGTGACGGAAATCACAGGGCGTTTGTCGTTCTCTGACTGGTTTATTTCACTCAGTATAATGTTCTGCAGGTCCATCCATGCTGTTGCAAAGGGCAAGATTTCCTTTTTTGTGGCTGAGTAGCATTCCATTGTGCAGAAGTCCCATCGTTGTTTTATCCGCACATCTAGTGACAGACACGTGGGCTGCTTCCATATCTTAGCAGCTGTAAATAATGCTGCTTAAAATCTTAACCTGAGTCGTGATTTCCTGCATAGAGAGGTAGAGACCGGAGCGAATGAGGAGGGCACGCCTCTAAGAGGGTGGCATTCTCTGGTATGTGGCTTCTGCAAGTGACCCTGGTCGCTTCAGACTTTACCCACACTGGGTCGTCACTGCCTGACTCCGCGGGCCCTGCCTCGGCCGCACTGTCTCGGCCGCACGTGTCTCGGCCGTGCCACGGCTTCTTGCCTGCCGGAACCTTAGGGGGACGCCCTGAAGGAACAGTCACCATGAGATTCTGAGGAGGGGAAACACACACACTCACACTCACACACACACCCTCTTATAGTTGTCCCGAGGAGAAGCGAGACACTTGCCAGAAGTTAGGATGAACAGTGGCACGGTTCCCCCGTTCAGAAATGCTGCTCGAGACCCGAGCTGGTGCCCTCCTCACTGCGGCGCGTGCGGTGTGCGCGTGGAGGGGCGAGGACGAGACGACGGGTGTCCCGGCGACGGGCGACGGAAGGGCAGCGCCCCGGTCGTGTGTCTTGACGGTTCTTGCGGGTTCCTGTAGCCTGTTACATTTTATTCAGTGGAAAGCATTCTGGTGGTTTCTGATTAACGGCTGGATGTGGTCATTTGAAAACAGCGTGCTACATGCCTTAGAAAATAGTTGGGGCGGGATGTCTTTCCGTAAGTTAGTCCCAGGCTCCCGTCGTTTGTGAAGCCGTGACCCCCGAGGAGCCCCTGCTGACTGCTGCAGGCATCGATCTGTCCTTCGGGCCAGAGGGACAGGTAGAACTCCCGCGGCCCTCCCTCGTGTGAATGGCTGCTTCTGCCTCGGGCTGTCATCTGTCAGTGCCTTGAAGAGTCCCTCTTGTCTTGTCAGAGTCGCCCCGGAGCTCCTTCTGCCCACACACCGAGAGGGGTGACGCCTGGGACAACCGGCACCCCGGGGAGCCCGTCTCTGCTGTTCCCTTCGGCAGTGGGCGACGGGCCTCTCAGCCTGATCCCTGCCCACGCGCCGTGTCCACGCCTGAGCTCTCGGCACTGCCTAGGTCGTGACCCGTCACTCACGTTTCTGTCCCTTCCCCAGGCTCTCCCCCTGCGCCCCGGGCGTGTCTGCCGTCTAGACGAGGAGCCGTCTCCCCGCACCCCTCTTCCTGTCGCACCTCTCTCTTCCCGGGGGGTTAGAGAACGGCTTGTACAAGTGCACGCCCGAGCACTGTTCGTATGCTCTTCTGCTTGCGTCCTAGGCACACAGACAAACGGCCTGGACTTCCAGAAGCAGCCGGTGCCCGTCGGCGGCGCGATCTCCACAGCCCAGGCCCAGGCTTTCTTCGGACACCTGCACCAGGTAGGTGGGCCGTTCTGCTCAGGGGCGGGCGTGGGGAGGGGCGTAGCGGGGGGCGTGAACGCCGGGCCTCCCCCCGCCCCCGGGGGAGGTGGAGGTGACCGCGCCTGGTGCTCCCGGCTTCTCACCGTGCCTTCCTGAGCGGCACGTCCACAGCCCTGCAGCTCGGGTGGCCCTGCAGCGATCGTCCCCGCAGCTGCATGGGGACAGGCGGCTCCTTGCTGTGAGTGGCGCGTGTCACTAGCAGGGCTGCGGTCTCTGCGTGCCTATGTCTATGGCTCCGCCCCTTCCCGTTGTGGCCTCCGGTGCCTGCCACCTCGGGGCGCAGCCGCTGCCCTGAGACGCTGGCGCTGTGTGGGCCAGGTCTCCAGGGTCAGAGCCCGTGCTTGGGTGTCACTAGGGGATTTCCGTCACGTTGCCTCTGGGTCGACGCCTGTGAGGGACAGGACGCTCACAAGCCTTCAGGGGTCTTCTCGCGGACCACTCCCCGTCACACGGAGCACACCAGCCGCCCTTGCGGTGGACAGGCCTGAACCCCCGGTCAGATGACTGAGTGCTGCGCAGTGGCCTGACGGGCTGGTGTCCCGTGCCCTCTGTGTCCTCCTGACGGAGACACAGAGCTCGAACCGGCCGTGAGGACAGACTCCGACAAACTCAAGTCGGGGGCCTTCGGTAAATCAGCTAGTCTGCACCCCTCAAAACTGCCTGTGCCGTGAGAGACGGGCGGGCTGGGGGGCGGTCTGACCGTGGAGTAGACGCGACAGCCGGTGGCCCGCGTCTCGGGTCAGGGTCAGAATCAGAGGCCCCGCCTCCTCCAGTCTCTGCGCCGGACCCTCTCCCCGGCCCAGGGCTGCTTCTGAGCTTCAGGCCTTGAACTTACCGCCCTTCTGGTCGCCCTCCCTGGTAGCCCTGTGTCTGAGAGGTGTTCTTTACAAACCTTTGGATTTTTTGGTTGGGGGTTAGTTTTTGAGGATTCTTATCTACTAATAGGACTGTAGGGTGTTTTTTAATCAATATAGTTTATTGATTATGCTGTTACAGTTGTCCCATTACCCCCCTTCCTTTTGCTCCGTAGGGCGTTTTTTTAATTCACTCACCACACACAGTCTGGTCACCACCTGTCACCACCATTGACCCCCTGCCCTGCAGCTGACCTCCAGCCGGTGCTCCCGTCTTTGAGTCTGTTTGGGGATAATCGGCTTTAGATAAAGGACGTGACAACCTGTTCGCGGGTCTGCTCTGCACTCTGCACTGAGCTCCACCCCGCACCAGCTTTAGCGTCAGGAGATGCTGACGCCCTGTGACAGGTCCAGAGGAGCGCGTGTCCTCCTGCTGACGCCACTGCGGCTCCCGGTCACCCAGAGTCAGCCTCGGGGTAGCTCGTGGCTCTTCCCCTCCATCCGTGTCCCGGCGGTTCCAGGGCCCACTGTGTGCGGCTCCCACTGTGTGCGGCTCCCACTGCTGCCGCAGCTCTGGCTCAAGCCGCCGCCACCTCGCCCTGGCTGAGTTGTCCCGGCCCGACCCGGTCTGTCTGTGCCTGTGGGGCGTCGGCGTGTCTGGGTGTGCACACTGGTTCTCCTGTGAGGTGTTGCTCGGCCCGAGTTTGTCTGGTGCTTCATCACGATGAGACTCGGGACGGGAAGACCACAGGAGTGATGTCGCTGTTCCCAGTGCATCACACCAGAGGCGCGTGCTGCCGCTGTGTGGCTGTGTGGCCACTCGTCTTCTGGGTGCCTCCGAGTAAAGTCACTGCTCCCCCGGTCATGAGTGAGTGCCTCTGGAGGGGTCGCTGCAGTTGTGTGAGTGTCCTGTTATTCCTCGTGTTGTGCCCTCGGTGACAGAGTGTCCGTTGATGACGTTTGCCGGAATCAGTTCTTACTGTCATGTGTCAAGTGGTGGTCCTTATTTGATGTGACCGTGGCTAGACTCTCCAAATGATGAGGTGTCTGCTTTAAATATGACAGACTCCCACGTGTGCTTGTGGGACAGTCTTCACTGCAGCCAGCAGCGCTGAGTGTTGCGACTGTAGACGCAGGACTTGACTGTGTAGGGGTGTGTGTGAGGTTTCTGCTCAGGCGTCGTGTGTGTGGGGATCCTGAAATCAGAATGAGCAGATGATCCTGATAGTTTCTAATGATAAAGACAATGTCCGTAAGTGGCTCGCTCTTCTGTGTGCTTCAACACAACGGGGCGGCGAGTTAGGTCGTTCGTGTCTCCGTGTCTCCGAGCGAGCAGATGGTGAGGTGACACAAGGCGTGCCCGATGCAAGCACGGCACCCGGCACCCGGCACCGCCAGCCTAGCTGTGCGGGACGCCCTTCCAGACGCAGTGGGGGCAGCGCTTTCCCGTGGTGGTGGGGGGCAGACGCGCTCGTCCTCACAGTTCTAACCCCAGAGGATAGACCCAGAAGCTCGGTGACACACTTGCTAAGTGGCTCTTGAGGTCTTTGCTGGTGACAGCTCTAGTGGACGTGTCGGCCTCTAACTCCCCCGGTGCTTCCTTGCAGGTCCAGCTCACTGGGACGGGCTTACAGGCTGCTGCCCAGTCTCTAAATGTGCAGGTGAGCTGGGCGTGGGCGGGGTGGGGCGGGGGGGAGTCTTCTGTTCTCCCCGTATTTCTCCAGTTTTATATAATGAGCATGCAATAATTTTCTAATAGGAAGTACTTACGAGTGTTACCTTTTTTTATTACTGATTCTCATGAAGATCCAAATGATGATAATCACTGCCATTCATGAAGATGAGTGTTACATTATGCCACTGAATGATCGAAGGTGACCAAGAAAAGGCTACTTTCAAAGTCTCATACATGAGTCCGGGACCCGTGTTTCTGAGTTACACAGCCGTAACACACCCCTGAACACAGAGCCAAGTGTGCCCCCAGTGCCCTCTGTTTCCAGGGCTTGTCATCATCATCCTCGCGTGTCAGGGAGCCCTGTGGTGCGGAGCAGCAGCCCCGGGCCGAGGGGCGGGCCCTGGGCTGGAATCCTGCTCGGCGCCAGCTAGCCAGCTGCGTGGCCTCTGCTAGTCGCGTCACCACCCAGAACTCACGTGTTCCTGTCTGCACTTACGTGGGAAAGTTCGGAGCGCCCGAGAGTTTCTCTCTGCTCTAAAACGTCACGGCTCCGGGCTTGTGAGGAAGCCCGTTCATAGACACGTCAGTAGAGAGGGTGGCTTCAGACAGGCACGAGTTTAAGACAAAGCAGATCTGGCTCCGTCGCTCTCTGAGCCGTGCGGCAGAGCACGCCAGGTTCAAGCGCTAGGCACGGACTCCCTAGCACTTCAGCGGGCCTGCTGCTCCCTTTCGTCGGCGTGTTTAGGTAACTAACAGTCAAGGGGGAAAACAGTATTCTGGAAGATTGGTTTCAGAGTTGCCAGTGACTGAAGACCTTGGCTTGAGCCTTCCATGAAACCCAGTGGAATACGGACCTAGTAACACATGGAAACAAGGAGGGAGAAGAAAAGGAGATAATGTGACCTTCCTTTCGGAGGGAGAGGAGGCGGGAAATTGCCTCGGTTGCCATGGTAAACTTTCATCCCATAGAGAGATGTTGGCAAACAGGCTGTGTCTCCAGTGCCGCGTGTTTACAGCCCTGCTCTGCAATTATCTCTCACTGACTGGCAGCATTAATCAGAGCCTTTATGTTAATTAGCCTTGCTGCAGTCCCCAAAACAGGTGGTGGGAAATATGCAGATCTGTGCAGAATTTCAATGCTCCGCATAACCGGCATTAATTACCAGGAAACTTTCTCTGGGTGGCCTTCCAGGAGTGACTCCTCCCCTCTGCCTGTGTGCTACCTGACAGCCACGCCAGAGTCAGAGTCCCGGCTGTTTGAATGGCTGTTTGAATGGTGGAGGAGGAGTTTCTCAGGCCCAGTGAGCCCTTGGGGAGGTGGTGGCAAGCCCCAGGCTCCCCGCCCAATGCAGGCTGGGGGCCGGGCCGCAGGGGCCCGCACACAGAGGGTCGGAGACAGCTCTCGCGCCCCTTTTCCAGAGGGCGGGTGTGGGAGAGTTCCGTTGCTTTGTGGAGGACAAACTATTTTCTGTTCTTAAAAATTATAATTGCAGTTTTGCTGACAGTGGAACAAAAAAATCTAAAAACTTAGTGTGTAAAATTGGAAACTATGAGGATTATAAGAAAGAAAAAGAGCAGAAGCCGAAAACTCATGACTAAGTTCACGCATTAAGCGACTCTTGAGCTGTGGGGTGCTGAGCACACTGCCTTTAATGAACGATCTGGAATCTCTTTGCTCCCCCTTCAGTCTAAGTCCAGCGAGGAGACGGGGGACGCCCAGCAGCCCAGCCAGCCCTCCCCGCAGCCGTCGGTGCCGGCAGCCCTCCCGCAGACCCAGCTCATGCTGGCCGGGGGGCAGATCACCGGGGTGAGTGTCCCTGAGAGCGCCGTGCTGGCCTCCCCGTCCCGTCGGCGCGGGCGGGTCTGGCAGGTGGGCCGTCTCGGCTGTGCCTGGCGTGCGCGCGGCCTCCAGGAACTTCCTGCACTGGGCAGCTCTGAAAAGGGGGCTTTCTTTAGTTTTCGGGGTGTCTTTTCTTACAAGTGCAGATGCTCTGGGGAAACAAAGGGCTTTTTTTAAGCCTGTGTTTCAACTGTGGTTTTGTCACGCAGGGAGGTCGCTATCCTGTGGTTGAGACTCCTGCATGGATGAGATTGTAGCTGTCAGTTTGAGTTACGACATCACTGTGGCGCAGAAGTTCAAGACCAGATTAGGGCCTGCAAAAGGAAAATGTTCTAAGTTATGTGTGATGCTCTAAAATGAAACCTCTCCCCTCAAATTCTGGCGCTGCACTTTGCTGTCTGGGCTGATCGGTGTCTCCCCGTGCCTGGGCATTCAGCTCAGTGCGGGCGTCAGTGGCGCCCGGGCCGCAGCGTTGGTGCGAGGAGTGAGGGCAGTGGCGTGTCAGCCTCGCGGGGCAGCCCTTGGCGCGAACACCCAGTAGGCGCCACTTACCTTGACTGGCCCACTGGCCCTGAGTCGGCTTATGTAAGTGTCCTGAGTGTTGAACTTTTCAACTGTCTTTAAGACGTCATCTGAAATATTTTTCCAGTGCTGAAAATTCCTCTATCAAATTATCATTTGGGGAGGGGGGTTGGGGAGTGGCAGGGTAGACTTAGTTATTATTCAGTTTCATGTCAACCCAGAATTTTTTTTATAGCCTTCATTTTCATTTGGCAGTGGGAGGCTCTTTTAAGTATTTTTCCAAAATTGTTTACAGAATCCCGTTAGCAGAGATGAGCGCATGTTTATACACTGTGTGAAATGTCTGTAAACATACCTTGACGGGTGCTGAGTTTTGGATAGCTTGGTTCTGATTCTGTCTGGAAGGCACAGGCTGTGCGGCCGTAGGAGGAGGGGCAGCCGCTGAGCGCGGGACTCGCTCCACAGACGGGGCGGCGCGCCCCTCGCTGGGGCAGAGCCCATCCCCAGAGGGAGGGAGAACGCACGGATCACTTGGCGTGTGCTTGAAGTGGGGGACATTAGGAGAGCCGGTTGAAGTCTGCTCCCAATGCATTCCCTGCGTCACTGCCGGGGCTCGGCTCGCCTCGCACTGGGTGACGAGCGTCCGTGGTGTGAGAGGCACGTGGGAGGCCAGGTGCATGTGGCTGGGACCTGTTAAACCTGGGCGCTGGGAGGGCTCACCCCACGTGGAGACAGCGGCTGGCAGCACCTGTGTCTCAGAGACGACGTGTCGGAAGGGGAGGTGAGGTCGCAGAGATCCACCGCTCTCGGGAGCAGACGGACTGTGTTGCCTGGTCCTGAAGGACCAGGGCAGAGGGGAGGGAGCTGTGGGGACGTGGGAAGGGAACAGCAGAACATGTGTCCTTCGCTCACTCCTTCCGACGTGACGGGCACGCGGGGACGTGGCTGCCTCCTGCGATGGGGACCAGCTGGGCCTTATCGGCCCTTTCCGTGGGCAGACCCGGCGCCCGCAGTCACTCCTCCGACTGGTCACCTGCTGTGCTGTTGGGTGTCAGTTTCTTCTCGCATCCTGTCCACAGTGATTCTTTTTTTTCTTTTTGCCTACTAGTTAATTACTTTTTTGCCTGAGCCTTAGGGCCCCGGACAAGCTAGAGTGATTAAGTCCAAAGCGAGGCCCACCGTTTCCCGTAAGCGCCTGCTAGTAACGGTAGCTCGATCTCTGCTGACCTCGGGCATGTCCCGTGAGGTTGGTGGCTGAGGTCTCAGGCTCCTGAGTTTCCTACTTCAGAGCCGCGGGCTTGCTTCAGGGGCCCCTCTCCGCAGTCCCCTCCAACTGTTTGTCCTGATTTTGTCCAGCTCGCTCTGACGCCGGCCCAGCAACAGCTGCTGCTGCAGCAGGCCCAGGCCCAGGCCCAGCTGCTGGCCGCCGCGGTGCAGCAGCACTCCGCCAGCCAGCAGCACAGCGCCGCGGGGGCCACCATCTCCGCCTCCGCCGCCACGCCCATGACGCAGATCCCCCTGTCTCAGCCCATTCAGATTGCACAGGTGAGTGGGGGGCTCTCCCCGCCAGGCAGCCCCGCTTCCGTAGCACAGTAGACCCACTCTCTGAACACTGCGTGGGCCCTCGCGGGCCGGAGGAACTCCAGACCAGGGAGGGGAGTGGTGGCCTTCCCTGCCGCTGAACTAGAAATGATACATTTGTTGGCTTATTTGAGTTGTGATATTACAGACACATAAGTGATCATTTGAACAACTGTTCATATTAAGTGACGATTCTTTGGTAATTAGCTGGCATATTTCTGAAGCAGGGGATTACTGTAGTGGTTTTAATTAGCTCGTTACGGCAGCCTTGGGGGCTCCCGCGCGCCCGCAGGGAAGGCGGCCGCTGCGTGCGCGCCGACGAGCCGTCCCCGCGGCCACGCGCTGAGCTTGGCGCAGAACTGCGTCAGGATGCCGCTCGCCTCCATCCCTCACATCTAGGGCGAGGTAGCTGAGATGATAAAATTTACTTACGAGGCAGAGGCAGCACAAGCAGGGAGGAAGGTGAGCGCGACCCTTCACTTCCAGGACAGGGAGAGAGAGTGAGCAGTCACGTCAGCGACGCCCGCGGGGCGCTGTCACAGGCCTGGTGCGGACCGTCGTGTCCACCCCCGGGCGGCCCCGACGTGGACTCAGTGCGACGTCAGAAGGGAACAGGAACTCGGAGAGTGAGGGGTGGGTGTCGGACCAACCTCGGGGGCTGTTGCAGGCAGGCTTTACCCAGGGGCGCTCACCCCCCAGGGAGGGAGCGCCCGCAGCCGCTGCGCCCACGCCGCTGTAGCGAGACAAGGGGACTCTCGCTGGCAGTCTTACGTCCTAGGCCAGTGCAAGGGGATGCTGACAGGTTATGGACCAGATTTTTATGTGGATAACTTACGTTTTTCTACAGTGATTTCTCAGTTCAGTTCAATAGGCTGGTACCGAATTTCACTAATCATTATAGATTTTTAAGTTTATTTATGCAAATTCAGAGAGCACTCTCAATTTTTACTTCAGAGGAAAATCGGTCAACTATTTAAAAACTCAACATTCTTTTGTCACTTGATTGTTAAAACCCATATTGGTCTCTACGCATTAAAACACACAACTCCAGCCATCTATTCTGTGGGAACGTTAAGTACCTGCTGGAAGTCAGGCTCGGCGTAAGTCACGGCACACCGCACGCCAACAAAAACAGCCCTCGCGGGCCCGGGGTCTGGCCGCTTTGTGGGCCACACCGGTTTGCCCGTGTGGGGGCGGGGCGCCGCCCCCGCCTCTCCAACCCGCTGTGGCTCTGATGTTGCAGGACCTGCAGCAGCTGCAGCAGCTCCAGCAGCAGAACCTCAACCTGCAGCAGTTCGTGCTGGTGCACCCGACCACCAACCTGCAGCCCGCACAGTTCATCATCTCCCAGACGCCCCAGGGCCAGCAAGGTGAGCCCGCGCCCGGCCCGCGGCGGCCGCCGGAGCAGTGTCTCCGTGAACTCGGCTGACCCTCACACTCGGTGCTTGTGTTAGAGCTCACTTCGGCGCGCATGCCGCGATACTGAGGGCGGTCCCGCGCAGCCGTTCCTCTCTGATCACCGAGAGAAACCCGGGGTTGGCCACAAGTCTGAGTGAGACCGCTCAGCACGAATCGGGGCGACTGCTCCCGGCGCCGGGTGGGTCTCCACGGGCGGGTGTGCAAGAGTGCGGGCCGAGCGGTGAGCGGGGACGCTTCCAACGGCCATTTGGTTTGACAAGGAGAAGGCCTGGCATTAGAAGAGGTGCGCATTTTGTGAATTGTAAAAACCGTCTTTGCGGCCTTTTAGTGGTGAAGGTTGTGTCTGTGAAGCTCCTTAATGGAGGCAGTGAAGAGGGTGTCAGGGCGGCCAGGCTTCCATCCGGGGGCACGAGGGCTTCTCTCCGATGGCGTGCCGTCTGTTTTGTGGTCTTCTTTCTTGATGGTTCACTCCAGAGCCTTCCGCTGCCTGAGCCCCTGCCCGCTCCACCTACGGGGAGCCCCTGCCTTCCTGCGCTAGACGCCCCCGGCCGTTTGTGGAGGCTTCCGGGGGAGAGGGAGCTCCTGGGGACGTGCAGAGGCCTCTTCACTGCCCTCTGCTCCTCCCCGAAGTGAAGAGGCGGCCAGTCAGAGGGTCGTTCAGGTCACACTGGGGACCTAGCTGTCTCGGCCCAGCCCGCCGTGTCTTCTTGCCTGGGTCACGTTAACGAGGTTGAACTTCGGCAAGTAGGACAGTGAGAGTTTTAAGGCCAATAAGACTATCAGGAGGTCCGCTGGAAATTTCCATCTCAGTATCTTCTTTTTTTTTTAAACCATGTGTTCCAAGTAGTCCTTGATGTTCCGGCGTAACGTGTTGTGTTTTGACAGGTCTCCTGCAAGCGCAAAACCTTCTAACGCAACTACCTCAGCAAAGCCAAGCCAGCCTCCTGCAGTCGCAGCCCAGCATCGCGCTCGCCTCCCAGGTCAGCTTCCCCCGGGCGCCGCTGCCCCCGTCCTGGGGTTTTAAGGGACTTTCGGACCTTGTGCAATTAAACACACACTTACGAACCTCACAGCATCCTAACTAGAGTAATCCTGGTATTCAAAACCTGATAAAAAATTCAAAGCTGGGCTTCTCAGCTTGATAAAGCGACGCCACCAAATGGATGTAGCCTTTGGACATCTTACGGAGTCCCTGTGTTCTTACGTGGTCGTAAAGACCGCAGTGTTAGTGGCAGGTGAGCACTGAGTTCTGGCTCTTTGACCCCCGCCCCCACGCTGCCCCGGAGACTGCCCCTTGACCCGGAGGCCCGCCACCTCCGGGAGAGCCGGTGCCGCCCTCGGCCCTTTCTCGGAAGCTGCAGAGAAGCTCTGACCTCTGTGTTGTCTCGCCTCTCGACGTTCCGGTGTTGCTTTAGCTCACTTCTACCCGAGTGCGGCCGTGGAAAAGCGCCGGTCTGGGCCCCGCACGGCGGAACGCCAGACCAGGTGTGCGCCCCACCTAGCTGTGACCGAGCCTGGTTCACCTCTGGGTCTGCACTTCTGCACTGGGTGGGGCTCTGAACTGGTGGCCCTGGAGCCCCGCCCGCTCTGACTCTGTCTGCAGTCACGGAAGTGTCCACCTCTCACTAACACACCACCAGGCTCTACACAGCCCAACATCTGCTGAGGATAAGAGCGCCTGCACGCTGGGGACAGAAGGGGCCTTCTTAACCTGCTGAGAGGCACCCGCCGAAACCCAGCATCACATAGCGCGTGCTGCCCCTCACCCGTCCTGGAGGTCCCAGCAGTGCGAGGGCGACGAGGAAGGGGAGCGAGGGGCGCCGATGAGAAGCGGGGGCAGACCCCTGGGCGGGCGGGCTGCACGGCTGCCCGCGTAGAGACCCCCGGGACGGTGCACCACGGCTGCCGGGGTCCGCGCGCCGGCCGTGGGTGCGCAGGGTGCAGAGCTGGCCCGCGGGGAAATCTGTGCTCTCCGGGTCGTCTGGAAGTTGAAGTCAGGGAAAAATATTTATAGTGCCTAGGGGTAAATTTAACAAATAGTTGTAAGGCCTTTGCATTGAAAACTACAAAACATCGCTGCCCGAAAGTAAAGGAGACCCGATGTGTTCGTGAATCGGGAGACTCGGGCGGCGAGAGCACGAGTTCCCTCCAAACTGATGGACAGGGAGCGGGGTCCCACACGGTTCCCGTCGGCGCCGAGCTGACTCCCGTGGGAAGTGGGCACAGCGTTTCTGACGCTGGGAGGGCGTTGGGAGGGCGTGGAGTAGCCAGGCAGCTTTGGGAAGTATGAGGGTGGAAGGACCACCCGGTGTGAAGAGCTGTTTGTGTGAACGACAGTGAGGATGGCTGAGGGACACCCACACGTGGGCAGGAGTGGAGCGGAGCGAGGCCGGGGGCCCACACGCCTGTGGCCCACCGACTGTCCGCGCGGCCGTCCCGGTCTCAGTGGGAAAGGCGAAGTCTTCCCGACGGGTGGTGCTGAGACCGTCAGCCGCCCGCAGGTGCGGCAGGAGCCCCCTGCTCCTCACAGCGCAGAGATTGGCTTGAAGTGGGCGGAAGGTTTGCGGCCCTGGGTAAAGTGATAACTTCTTACGTGGGGCTCAGAAAGCACCTACCATCAAAGAAAAATATGGATAAATTTAATTTTGCAAAAAGCAAAAGCTTTTGTTAAAAGAAAAAAAAAGCTACAGGCTGGAAGAATATATTCTTAAAACTTAATCTGCTAAAAATTTCCGCAATACATAATGAGCTCATACAGCTCAGTAATATGATAACGTGATATTTTAAAAAGGGAGTATACGAAATATTTGAAGGTCCTTCACCGAAGAAGGTGTGTGAATGCCCAGTAAGCATTTGAAAAGGCGCCCCAGTCGTAGTCGGGAATGCAGAGGTCGCCACACCCCCGTCGGAGCGGGCAGAGTGGGAAAGACTGGACCGGCAGCAAGGCGGCAGGGAGGCAAGCAGCTAAAGCTTTCATACAGCCGGGGGGTTGCAAAATGATACGGATGCTTTGGAAAGCGGGGTTGGTTGGTTGGTTTCTTTTTTCTTTTCTATTTTTTTTTAATTTATTTATTTTTAGAGAGAAGGGAAAGGTGGGAGAAAGAGAGGGAGAGAAACATCCATGTGTGGTTGCCTCTCATGTGGTCCCCACTGGGGACCTGGCCCGCAACCCAGGCATGAGCCCTGACTGGGAATTGAACTGGCGACCCTTTGGTTCGCAGGCTGGAGCTCAATCCAGTGAGCCACACCAGCCAGGGGCAGCCTGGCAGTTTCTTATCAAGTTAAATATCCGTGCACCTTCTGACCCAGCAGTTCTGCTCCTGGGAATGAAATCATCGGTGCCCATCAAACCTTGTGTATAAATGTCTGTAGCAGCTTTGGTGAAGAGATAGCATGGCATTCGGCACGTGCGCGGGATGCGCAGCAGCAGCAGGGCATGTGCTTCGTCGCGGTCCACAGCGTGGATGGGTTTCGGAGGCATTAGGGGAGAGAAAGAAGCCAAACGGAAGCGACTGCCCGCTGCGTGAGAGTTCATAGGACAGGGCCTGTCGGGTCGCCGGCGGACGGGCCCCGGGGCTGTGGGGGTGGAAGTCTCCTGAGTTCCAGCTGTGACAGCAGTTACGCAGTTGTCGAAGCACTTCAGGCTGCGCGCCCTTACATGGTGTGTGTCGCCGTGGGTGTCCTGCGTGTGAAAAGGCTGGGGGTTTGAGAAGAGCCCACACGAGTGACTCCCTCCTGGCCTGTGTGCTCGGCACGCGGGGGTGGCTGGGTGCGTCCTGTCCCGCCCATAAGCCCCACTCCGGCGTCCGCCGGACTGGGCCAGCCTGGCCTGGGGCTTCCGGAGCTGGGGCACCACGTCTGGAACCACCCCACCGGAACGGACCCGAGCAGTTTTTAGTCCCTTTTTAGTCCAGTCCTCAAGCCTGGAAGTGAAGTGACAGTCTGACCATTGAGGCCGGGAGGCGTGCGGCTATGGGTGTCTGCTGCGGTGGTTGCTGCCTGGGGCCCCTCCAAGACGGCCAGGTTAAAAGTACTGGTGTCGGGTGCCGAGGCAGGGGGATGGGGCGCACCCCCTGCAGGCCTGCGGAACCATGCTGCGTGGTTTTCCGGGCTGGGTAGCTCAGCTGGAGAGGGCATGTTTCTCGTGAGGGCCAAGCAAAGGGTGTGTGACCCGTTCAGCCTGCAGGCGGAGACAGCCCCAGACTTGGTGTGTACCCCTGGGCCAGTGGTCGCTCGCTCGCTCGCTCACCCGGCGACCGTGCAGGGCAGCAGAGCCATCGAGATGCTGACACTAGTGACGCTAGTGACACGCAGCAGGGCGTCTGCTCAGGGATTGTTTGCTCAACAAGGACATTTCACGTTTCCAAATAAGCTTTAGATGGATTCCAACAGGTAAATATTTAGAAGAGATTTTATCCCAGGTAGAAATAAGTGAAAGCTTTTCCAGATTTGAAACAACAGATGATATTAGAAAGGTAAAAAGTTTACCTTTTTTGTTTTGATAATTTAAAACTTACATATGTTGAAAAGTAAAAGGGAAAAGCAGATTGGAGAAATTTGCATTGATACAACACAGAATTAACATTTGATGAGCTCGCAAAAGATAAAAATGAGAATATCATTAATGTATAAATGGGTTCAGATGTAAAACTGATTCACTTCCAAGGAGACACAGAGAGGAGCTCACACTCGGGAAAGCTGTGACTGTGCGAGGACAGAGCTAGGAGTGAGGGTGACGGTGGAGACCGTCTCCTGCCAGGCTGGCGGCTGTTTGGGGAGCCGCCGGCGGGGCGAGCGCTGCGGGTTGGGAGGCGCGAGCCTGTCCCCGCTCTGCCCTCGCCCGCTGCAGGGAGTGCGCTGTGACCGCGTCGCGAAGAGCCGAGTCCACGGGTGCAGCAGGGGCGCGCACACGGCGTCGCTCCTTGTGGTGTCCCTGTGTCCGCAGAGACAGGAAGTGTCTGGTGAAGGAGTTGCCCAGTGAATTATGGGAGCATCACCTCCGTCAGCCTTCGAAAACGATCACCAAGACTGAGCCCTGGCTGGTGTGGTTCAGAGCCTCGGCCTGCGAACCAAAGGGTTGCCGGTCCGAGTCCAGGTCAGGGCACACGCCTGGGTTGCGGGCCAGGTCCCCAGCAGGGGGCGTGCTAGAGGCGGCCACGCTCGGATGGTTCTCTCCCTTCCTTCCTTCCTTCCTTCCATCCTGTCTCTAAAAATGAATGAAATCTTTTTAAAAAATGACGAATCTTTAAAAAGGCATAAAGTACATGCATTCAGACCACTTGAAAACCTGAATATACTGGGCTTCATTTTTGGGTAGTCGAGTTCCTTATGCACACTTGCACTTTGACCTTACCTGTGATTGTGGTGGACGTACACCCGCCGCTTTCCTCAAGGGACGTGATGTTGGCTTCCCTGCGGTGCGGGCCCTCGGAGGCCTCCCCTGCTGCGGCTGTTGCCCGCGGTTGGGTGCTTGCTGCACGTTCCAGCTGCACCCTAAACCCCTTGCTTTGTGTCTGTTCTGACCCCGCCCCCCCCCCCAGCAGCCAGCAACCCCGACACGCACAATAGCCGCGACTCCGATCCAGACGCTCCCCCAGAGCCAGGCGACGCCAAAGCGCATCGACACTCCCAGCTTGGAGGAGCCCAGTGACCTCGAGGAGCTTGAGCAGTTTGCCAAGACCTTCAAACAAAGACGAATCAAACTGGGATTCACTCAGGTAGGACGCGCCCGCCCTCAGCTGCGGTTTCCCTCCTCGGCTTCCGTGTCTGTCGGGCTGTGATTTTCTCCTGCACGGGTGCGAACAGGCCGGTGGGTCTGCTTGGCCGCAGATTAGCGGTCCACGTCAGGTTAAAGCCTTTTAGGTCTCTCTCGGAGCACAGGCCTCCGGAATCGTCCCTGTACCAACACGCAGGTGCGGGTTTGAAAGGATGCATTGGGGGACGGTGTGACCCTGCTGAGGGTTTCGTCCCTGGAAGGACGTCTGGCTCTGGACCTCACCGCTGTGCGCGAGGTCGGGAGGCTCAGGTGGCAGGGTCCACAGGCGCTGACGGGTCGAGAGATGTCTTGACATCGCCTTGGGGAGCGGAGGGCGGGTGTAGACACAGGCACACGGACACAGGCAGACACGTGCACGCAGTAAACCCAAGCTGAAGCTAATTAATGACGGGAGAATCTGGAGATGAAAAATCCAAATTAATCAAAACCCAAATTAACTTTGTTAATGTCATTTAACAGAGGGCTCTTAAAGTGACTTAAACAGGAGTCTCAGTGTGCAGTCCCGCCACTGACTTCATTGCTCGTTGATTAACTTGTCACAAATAATACTTCTAAAGCGGGAAGAGAAGTAAACTGAGTGTTGACGTAAGATGACGGAAGATCAGTAGATGCAGAGATCACTGAAGTGTATATCGGAGCGGGCGTTCCTGTGGGATCAGGAAAACCAGAGGGCGCCTTCGCTGCTGGGAATGTCAGCCGCCCCTCGGACGCCGTCCCCTTCCCTCCTGCTGCAGTGCGGCGAGGCGCGCCCGCTCGGGTCCTCCGGGTGTGCTCTGGGCGTCGCTGGGGACAGATTCTTCGTTCCTTGTATTTCTTAGGGAGTTTACTTTTGCTCAAAGAAATGAATTACATATTAGGAACATGAAATGATTTTTAAATGGATATAATTTTAGATAGAATGCAGTTATATATTTGTGAGGCGTTTCAGCTGTGCAAAAACAAATGACAGATGAGAAGGATTGAAACATCTGACAGTCCGGCTCATTCTCTAAACGGACGCGGAGACGCAGCGAGACGGGTCGGCGCTCGTTCGTGAGCTTCCGCTAAGGGTCAGGCTGGCGAGGTTCTCGGTGCTCGGGCGAAGCTGTTGGCACAGCGTGCCCGCGTGTTCCCCTGGAGACTGTTGCCGAGCGGGTCTTCCCAGGGTTGCTTCCCAGGGTGGCGAGGCCTTTAAAACGCCTGCCTGTTTCCCCAGGTAGTGGTTTGCCTTCTGTGGCGCCTGACCCAGTCGATTGCCGGTGTCGTGTCTGTCCGTCCGTCTGTCTCTCATGAAAGAGCTTCCCTGTGGTCCGGTGTTCTGCTTCATGGTTTTGTCCTGTGACTTGGCAAGACTGTCCACCCTGCTAAGATGACTTGGCCACAGCAGTGGCTGTTTCGCCGGCTTCGAGCGTGAGGACTGAAGCTCAAGCGGCGGGCGCAGCACGGGAAAGCCGCCTTTGTTCTGAGTCCGGTGCCCAGTCGGAGGCGTTCGGGGCCTGCCTGGTGTTCGTTTTATGCACGCGCAGCATGCACGTTCCTAGGTGAAACAGAAAGCCCCTATCCTCTCAGTGAACGCCCAGGTTGCTGGGTGTCGTCTGACTCCCCCGCTGGCTCCGGAAGGGTCACTGTGGGCGCCATCACCCGCCCCGGAGGCCCCCAGGCAACGCTGTGGCCCATGGGACCCCTCCTGGTTTGCCAGCCCTGGCCTTCCTTCCCTTTTCCTTTTGCTTTCTAAAACACGCCGAGGCGCACGGTGCAGTGGTGCAGTTCCGGTGACGTACGGCCGGCTGCTTCACACGCCGCGGCTGTGAGGGAGGGCGCCGGGGCGCGGAGCCACGCACCCGGTCCGGCTGTTTTTATCCAGTTCAGTAGTTTGGGTGTGAAGTGAGCCTGGGCTGTGAATCTTGTTCAGGGAGAGTGGTCATTTGTCACCGTGGTTTTACTTAGTTGATGGCATGGCCACCAGCTTAAGGCTTTGTTCTCACTATGATGTGATTTTTGAACTTGTCTTTTAGTTTCTATTTGCTTGTCAGTATTGTTGCTTTTCATAGAAAGACATTATAGACGTTCGTGGAAAGAGTCTCAGTGAACTATGAAGTTCTGCTGCGACGTCAGACACCTTCCCGGCCGTCTCAAGTGCTAGGGCAGGCCTGGCGTTCAGAGAACCGCAAGGTCTGGTCGACCCCGTTTTCTAGAAGGCTCCGACGTAAGCGACATGACCGAGACACGACCGTCTGTGAGGCACGAGCGCGGTCTAGAGTCGGGCGCAGAGTGGGCACCCAGTGCGCACTCGCCGCCCCAGGCCGCGCCCAGACACTCAGTGCGTCTGCCTGGAGGGAGCTGCCGCGTTTATGCCCTGCCCGCTGTCCTGGCCCTTGCAGCTAGCTTCTCTGTGACTGGACGGAAGTCCGGGTAGCCGCCTCTGTCCCAGAGACGGTGCACTGGCAGCCGCCAGCCAGCCTCGCGGTGCTGGTGGGAGTGGGCATGGGAGCGGCCCACAGGGCTGCCGTCCACGGGACAGCCACTGTCCACGAGGCACGTCCTCACTTGATCTGAATGAAGGCACACCCAGATAGCCACCTGTGGCCGGCGGCTGTCCTGCGGGAAGGCCCAGGTTGTAGGGCAGGGACGGTCTGGTGTTCTGGTTCCGCCCTTCAGCTCCCCCGTTTCCCCTCTGTTAAACTCTCAGAAGTTGCTTCCCTAAGAAAACGGAGTTAAACGTCCTTTCCTTTCCCTGACTACACCTAGCACCGGTGCTAACGAACAGTGTAGTGTCCAAGAGATGGCTCGTGGGGGAGCCAGGGGCCGGGGACGGCCCCGTCACAGTGAGAGTGGCGGTCCCACGGCAGAATTAGCACGGCAGCGCTCTGGACCGGAGCCGACGCCTCCTGACCGGTCACTGACCCAGTGGGGGCAAGAGGGCGAATCATTTAAACTCCAGGAGCTTCTGTTACCTGTACAAAAAACAACTGTGAAGACGTGGCTTTTCTGGCTTTAACAAGAGCGATTGGGCTGGAAGAAAAGCACTGTGTACATTCAAAGGTTGTGGGCGTGTGGAGAAAGGCATCTTTGTAATGTATTCAGGGCAGCATTGTTCCGGCGCTGTGAGGCGGCTGAGCTTCCGTGCCCACGAAGGTCTGAGTAAATGGGTCAGACTTCTCTGCTGTGAATTTCTATCTCCATAACAGTTATAAAAGTAGTCTTTTAGAATACCTGTTTTTTGTAACCAACTTTGAAATCCAAACTAAGGGTGGAAAATAGATTTTTTCAATGCTCCCAGAAATACTTTACAGGGGGAAAAAAGAACTAGGCATCATTCCTAGATTTTAGAGTGATTTAGGAGAAGTTTGGTTAGTGCAGAAACATCTGAAGTTAACAGGCAGTTTTGTCTGTTAACCCTGCAGGTGAGACAGGTAAACTGAATTTACAGATTACTTAAGTCACTTTGGTTAGTTACATCAGTTAATGAGCTTGTTAGATCATCAGCACCATCTTTTGAGACTTAGTACAAATATTTGATGACCTTGACTGTTGCACGAGGCGGCAAGAAGAGACTCACCATGGAGAGTCGGGGCAGTTTGGACTGTCGTTAGGGTCGGGGCCTGACATCCTCCCTGGCCACGGTGACCCGCTCAGGGGTGGGCGTCACTGTGGGAGCCCGCAGAGGGGTCCTCGGGGGTCTCCGTCTGGAGGGGTGCTGCGAAGGGGAGGCCTCAGCGTCGGTGAGCCGACTCCCTCCTCCCTCGTCCCCCCCCCACTCTGTGTTCCGTGCAGGGCGATGTTGGGCTCGCTATGGGCAAACTGTACGGGAATGACTTCAGCCAGACCACCATCTCTCGCTTTGAAGCCTTGAACCTCAGCTTTAAGAACATGTGCAAGTTAAAGCCCCTCTTGGAGAAGTGGCTCAATGACGCAGGTGAGAAACGGCCCCGCTGTCCGTGGGCATCGTTCAGGGGTGGCTGTGTCGTCGGGGTTTGTGTTTGTATCGCATTGTTGGTGCTGCAGAACCTCGAACGTGCAGCCAGGGTCGGGAAGGTCTGTGTAAATGATGCCGCATGAATCGCAGCGCTGACTCGTTTGTATAGTGGTTGCAGTGCACACAGTTGCCGACAGCTCCCGGCCTTGGCGTGGTTCTCGCACGTGAGCCAGGGTTGGGGATGGCGGAATGAGGAGGAGAGAAGGCCTGTGCATTTAGATAAACTTGAAAGACAAGTTTATTGATTTTTCCTCAATGAGTTATAATAAATGTGTTCTTGGTAACATTTCTGCTTGTTACTAAAAATGACCACATATTTCATGCATAGGAAGTTGAGTAGCTAGTTTTTTTCTTTTTTAAAGATTTCATTTATTCATTTTTAGAGAGGGGGAAGGGAGGGAGGAAGAGAGAGAAACATCAGTGTGCGGTTGCCTCTTGTGTGCCCCCAACTGGGGACCTGGCCCACAACCCAGGGATGTGGCCTGACTGGGAATCGAACCGGGAACCCTTTGGTTCCCAGGCCAGCGCTCAATCCACTAAGCCACACCTGCCAGGGCTGGTTTTAACTTGCGTGTTTTGTGCTGAGGTTTCCTTTTGGAAAACCTGGAGTTTGAGGCACAGACTCACAGGCTGTGAGCGCTCTAAGGAAGCATGTAAACCACAGATGCTGGCTCTCGTTCATCTCTGGACATGACCAGATGTTTGGAGAAGACAGCCCTGTAGCCCCACGCAGGGACGGTCTGGGTCCGTGGCTCTGGGACCTCACTGAGCTCCCTGGTGAGAGCACTGCTCTGCCCCTCCTCCCACTCCACGGAGCGGAAGGCCGCCCAGAGCCAGCCCCGGGAGACCCAGAGACCCTCTACTGCTGCAGGACGGAGCCTGGTCCCAGCCTCCCAGACCTCAGGAGTGTTGCGCTGGTTGGTTTTTAGAGGCGATGCCTTAGATTCCACTAATAAAACCAGAGGTCATTGGCAAGATGAATAGTAACTGTTCGGTAATTTCCAACAAACTTTCTTTGATCTCTAGAGCTAATACATGAATAAATAAGCGAGCAGAACTGAAACAGGAGAACAGAACTCAGATCTGAGCTGAGGGGCCGAGCTGAGTCGCAGAGCAGAAAGGGTCCGTCCTGCTTCCTCGGGAGCAGGGGTCAGAGGGGGCCCGGGGGCAGCTGCGCCCCTCGCAGGTCGCGAGAGCCTTCGCACACTCGCCTGCGGCTTGAAACGGCTGGGTCAGCTTTGTTGTTGCCGTGTTAGCGCGTGTTACACGTATGAGGCACGCGCTCAGCCCCTCCGACCGCCTCTCTCTGCTCTGTCCCAGAGAACCTCTCGTCCGATTCAGCTCTCTCCAGCCCGAGTGCCCTGAATTCTCCGGGGCAGGGGATCGAGGGCCTGAACCGCCGGAGGAAGAAACGCACCAGCATAGAGACCAACATTCGCGTGGCCTTAGAGAAGAGTTTCCTGGAGGTCAGTGGGGATTCCCCTCCTGGTGTGCGTGGGATTGCCAGGGCGGCATCAGCGTGTGGGCTGCTGGAGGAAAGGGGACACGCCGATAGAACAAGGGTGCCCCGGGCTCGGGAGAGAGCAGGCTCGCGTCCCTGGAGCCCTCCGTGTGACAGGCGGCCACTGCCGGGCACGCAGGAGCTCCGAGGACAGGTCCCAGAGATCCCTAGGGCGAGCACCGTGGCTCCTTCGGCCACGTTCCGGCGCCTGTGCCGACAACGGCGCTTTGGGGCCGGAGCCCCGAGGGCCTTGGACGTCAGGCTGTCGCTCAGGTTAACTCCGCAGACATTCGGCTTTCGTACCAGGGGGTGCAGTCAGAGCTCCCAACGCAGTTTGGACTCTGATCCCGAGAGGCTTGAGTGCAGGGGAAGGAGCACTGAGTCGGGAGTCTGGGGTGTGTGTCACTGGCCAGCCCCTGACGCGGTGGCCCGTCTCCCTGGGCGACACCTCCTGTCATGCCCCAGGCTGACTGCCCGCCCGCCGCGGCCCGGCCGAGGTCGCGTGCATTGGGCCCCGAGAAAGCCCTCAGACTCCTGCCGACACGGCAGGCTGTGGAGACCGTTCGTTCTAGTCAAGGTCAATAGCCCTTAAAAGGGGGAAGTACAAACGTTTGAGAACAACTTACTCTGAGTTAACAGGAATACTGTAATGGACACGCGTTCCTTCACTGGGGGTCTGCTGACGGGGGCCTGGCCCGGGAGTGCGAGGGGTGAGTCCAAAGGAGCCTTCCTTTGCAGAATCAAAAGCCTACCTCGGAGGAGATCACCATGATCGCTGAGCAGCTCAACATGGAGAAGGAGGTGATCCGCGTGTGGTTCTGTAACCGCCGCCAGAAGGAGAAGCGGATCAACCCGCCCAGCAGCGGCGGGACCAGCAGCTCGCCCATCAAGGCGGTTTTCCCCAGCCCGACCTCACTGGTGAGCGGGGCGTGGGCCGCGTGGGCTCGTTTCCAGTGTCACGGTGGCCTGTCCGCTCCGTGGCGCCCGTCACAGGGCGTGTGGTGCCGCTCTCCACGCTGCAGGGGCGTGGGTACATTCGTATTCTGGATGTCGTCACAGCAGTGAGGCCTCACGCTGTTAAACCGAGCGCTCCTCGATCTCCCCTTGTAAAGGGACAGTTTCCGTTCCGCCCCGTCCCGCGGGCCGTCCAAGGCTGTCTGCTCTGCTCTGGCTTCTCAGGTTACTCGCGTTGCACAAGTCTGTGCTGCTTATCGCTGTCTGAAAAGTCGTTGATTGCTCTTCATCCAGGCTGGGCTCTAAAGCCCAGCGTGTTAAACTTACGCCTACGACGAAGGGGCGGCCAGCTCCCGGAGGGGTCTGTTCAAGCAGAGCTCTGAGCCTGTGTTGAGATGGTCACCTCGCATCTTCACTCTCAGACCCGTGGCCTTGCACTTAGGGCCTCACTGTTCAGAATCTTCGGGCCGTCTTCCTAGACTGAGGGACACAGGGCGCCCGTGTGACGCCTTTGACGTTCAGGGTGACGTGAAGGTGACTCCACACGTCGGACCGAGTCCCCAGCAGTGGGGACTCCGAGGGCACGTGCCCGACCCTTCCTGTGCACTGGCTGCGTTTCGTTTGCGCGTCGCTCCGCACTGGGAGGCCTCTCAGACGCAGGTCCCCGCGGGGTGGGAGGGCAGGTGCGGGCTGGGGCTGCGCAGGCGGCTGTGCGGTGCGCTTGGGCCCTGCCTGCGCTGGAGCGAGGGAGGCGGTCCTCATAGCGCGGTAGAAACACTTGGTGTCATCTCAAAGAGAGACCGGCAGTTCTTAACCATTTGCTTCACGGTCGTTCCATCCCGTCATTTCATCGAGAACAGGGACGGGACGGTCTTGCCCCCGCCCCAGAGTCCAAAATGGAACAAAACAAGGAGCTGAGACCCGCCAGTCTCCTGAGTAGTTCCCTGGCTTAGGTTAGGGTGACAATTAGCATAATGTCTCTTAGTGACCTAGGTTACACTGGAGTCAGCAGTATTAAAATTGGGAGATTTTTAAATCGGTTCTTCCTAAAACCTGGGCGAAGCCGTGTGCCATCAGGGAAGCGACCTCTCGACATATTGCCAGTTTTTAAGCGTTTATAGGCAAAGTAAGTCTACAATATGGACTTAAAAAATGGTTCACCTTTCATTTGTAAATGCTTTTGCATATTTTCCTTTTTCACCTCTAGGTGGCGACCACGCCAAGCCTTGTGACCAGCAGCGCAGCCACCACCCTCGCTGTGAACCCCGTCCTCCCTCTGACCAGCGCCGCGGTGACCAGCCTCTCCGTCGCAGGTGCGCGGCGGCCGGCTTTGCGCGCTTAGGCAGGTGGCGGCCGGGAGAGGGGCCCATGAGGCTGCGCCGTGACGCGGCGACGTGCGGCTCCCAAGGGCTTCTTTTTTCCAAGTTACGTGTGAAACCCTGAACTCCAGAAAAACCAGGCGCAGCTACTTTTGTCAGAAATAATACTCTCACGTGAAAACACCATCTTTTTTGTTCTTTCTCACTGTATCTTGTCCTTGGCTTTACTCCCGCGGTTATCCTTCAGAACACCCACTTCTTCTCGAGTAGCTCCTCCCGGAAACCTTGCCCGACTGCAGCTTTTCACAGCCCAGACAACACCCACCCCGCCTCTGCCTCGCCGAGGGAGGTTTCCCGGGGCCCCGGCCTCCCCGGGCCTCCCCGCACTCGCCCTCGGCGCACCCCGAGGTGGTCGCGCACCCGTGTGGCTCGCGCACCCTCCTGGGGGCCCCGGGGTGACCCGGCTCGGGTGGCCCTTCCTCCTGCAAGTGCTTCCACCCCCCTGGGAGTAGTCGTCCCGCCCGCCGGCGTCATGAATGGCCGTGGTTTGTAATTTATTCCGTCTTTGCCAGTAGTAGACTTTGCACTTCGCAGAAGAGCTGGATTTTTTTTAACTCTCTGTTTCTTGCTTAGTGCCTGACACACTCACTATAAAACAGACAAATAATTTTTTCCCCTGTGGCCTCCTTTTAAATAGCGGGTTTCCCAAATGCATTTAAAACTCACAGCGCTGTCCTCAGAAGCAGAGCTTTTTGAGGCTGCCTGATGTAGGAGGTGTTCTGCAGCTACTCCCCTCTGGTTGGCTGCGTGCCGCTGAACCGCCGTGGGGTCTTGAATCCGCACTCACGCTTAGCTCCGTGACGCCGCCTTGGCTCCGTGACCTAACCACGACATAAACGGGGAACGAGTGTGTTCATGCTGCCGTTCAGTTCAGAGACGGACCCCCACTTCTCTCTGTCAGGGCGGCCTCGCACACTCCCACAGCGCGCAGGTTGGGGTGCTGCCCCTCTGTGCTTCGGCGCGGAAACTGTCCCAGCTTCGTCCAGCGAGTCTCGAAGAGGCTGGCTCCTGTGGCCTTCAGCATGTCCCTGTCACTCTTTGGGTGCTTTCTTTCTCTCTGACACAGGACGTTCAGGCTTGCCTTCACGTTTCTCCGAGAGTTCTGAGTTCCTAGTGAGGAAGGGCCTTCGAGGCCACGATGTGAGCCTCGGACACGCTCACCGAGCTGTGGTGCTGCTCCCCGGGCAGTGGTCCCCAACCTTTCTGGCCCCAGGGACCGGTTTCGTGGAAGACAGATTTCCGTGGACCTGCGGGTGGGGGGATGGTTTCCAGATGCTTCAAGCACGTTGCATTCAAGTTCACCTCCTGCTGCGTGGCCCGGTTCCTAACAGGCCCAGGGCGGTACTGGTCCTTGGCCCGAAGGTGGGGACCCTGTTTTAGGGCATCTCAGCAGAACTAAGTGTGCACGCCCACACGTGGGCGTGTGTGAGATGCACAGCTGTCTGCGCAGGTCCCTGCGTTCACCCACACACGTGTCGGTTTTCTTCTGCCGGCCGCCCGGCACCCTGCGTGCATTCATTCTTTCCTGAGCTGTGGTCCCGAAGCGCTTTCGCCCGTCGCTGCCACAGCCGCGCCGACCAGGGCCGCAGACAGGGCTGTGCGGTACTGACCTGGCCCTCTCCGCAGGCACCACCGACGCCTCCACCAACAGCACAGCGACCGCCACCGTGATCTCCGCCGCCCCCGCGGCCGCCCCCGCCGTCACGCCCCCCTGCCTGAGCCCCTCCCCGTCCGCCTCTGCCTCGGCCTCTGAGGCCTCCAGCGCCGGTGAGACCAGCACGACACAGACCGCCTCCACCCCTCTGCCCTCCGCACTCGGGACGGGCCAGGTGACGGTGACGGCGGCGGGGCTCCAGACAGCCACGGCCACCGCCCTGCCCGGAGCCACGCAGCTGCCGGCCAACGCCAGCCTCGCCGCCATGGCCGCCGCCGCGGGGCTGAGCCCGGGCCTCATGGCCCCGTCGCAGTTTGCCGCTGGGTAAGGGCTTTGCCCCTGCTGAGAGGCCCCTGGGGGGGGGCGGGGCGACTTTCCACAGGGTCCTCGGCGCAAAGGTCGAAGCAAAACTCTTCCCGCCTTGAGCTCCCTGCAGTGGGCTACTCTGTGGCGGCCCAGGAGTGTCGACTATTGTGGGCTTGTGTCTGTCCTGCCTGGAGGGTGGAGCCGGGGGACAGAGCCCGAGCTCCCCCTCTTCTTCCTGGGAGCTGCCTGCTCAGCTGGCTGCTCCCTGATGCTCCGGCAGACGGAGGAGCTGTTGCAACAGGTTCCCGCTTTCCTAGTGTCAGACACCGAGAGTTGCTCTGCAAACATGTTCTCTTCTCTGGCACTTTCTTTTGTTTTGGAGGAAGAGAATGAGATGCTGCAAAGGAGGGTCAGAGGGACTGAGAGGTGACCCTGGGGCCGTGGGTTGTTTGCTTCGGGTGCCGCGTGTCTCGGGGGCGGCGGATGAGCCCCACAGCGCAGCCTGGCCGCGCTGACAGCCCTCTGCCCCTTCCGCCTGCAGCGGCGCCTTACTCAGCCTCAACCCAGGGACCCTGGGCGGCGCGCTCAGCCCGGCTCTGATGAGCAACAGCACGCTGGCGACTATTCAAGGTCAGTATGGCTCTTCTGCGGCGGTCACCGCGGGGTGGGGGGTGGGGGGCGGAAATGGATCGGCGGACTAGCACGAGGCCCAAGAAAGTGCCCTTGTAAGCCCGTGGTATGGAGAATTGGGGGTGCCGGTTTGTGAGTTCAGACGCACTTGTTCCGTGTGTTGTAAGAAGCGAGGGCTTGTATGCTGGTGTTCGTTTTCTTAGGTGCATAGACCTGGGGGCAGAATTTCCCGAGGGGTTTATCCAAGCCCACCCCCAGGCAAACTGGACCAAGTGAAACTCCCCGTCCTCACCTCCACCCTGAGAGAGCCAC
Organism: Trachops cirrhosus; assembly: GCA_028533065.1. Classification (NCBI taxonomy): domain Eukaryota; kingdom Metazoa; phylum Chordata; class Mammalia; order Chiroptera; family Phyllostomidae; genus Trachops; species Trachops cirrhosus. Next base: position 43,316,317 of record CM052551.1, on the reverse strand, counting down.
ACCTGAGGAGGTGACTTTTGGGGGGCCCCGGTGTTTCGGAGCATGTGCGCCCTTGGGCTGTAATGTGTTCCCACGCCCAGGGGCTTTAGCGTGTGGCCCGGTCTCGAGCGTGTCTGAACCCCTCGCTCGGCCCGTCCCGCAGGGCGTGCCCGGTGTGGCATCTGACTCGTGTCCGAGCACTCGTGCCGTGCCGCGGTTCCGGGAAGCACTTTGAGAGGCTTCCCAGTATTAATCAGGGAGTGTCTTCTTCTTGAAGTTAAGGTGGTCTGTGCTCGAGTGAGAGCTCTGGGCACGAGAAGGGAGCTGCCAGCCGAGGTCAGGGCAGGCGGTGCGGCAGGGGTGGTGCCGTGGCACGCTGTGGAGAGCGTCAGCCGCGGGCGAGCCGGCGCGAGCCAGGCGGCGCAGGGTGGGTGGGAGGCCTGGCGGCTTCTGTGAGTCCGGGGCTCTCGCTGGAATCAGACTGGAATCAGATCTGTGAGCAATCCCTGTCCTCGCCCAGGAGGGCGCCTCTGGGCTGCAGTGGTGCGCCAGAGGCGGGGCGCTCTCCTGCCGCCCTAGACCTTGAACCTGCCTGTGACCCTAAGCCGGGGTCTCAGACAACATCCAGACGCACCAGGTCCTCTCACTGTGGACTCTGCGCGTGGTGGTGGCCGAGTCAGGGACACACCCTCAGTCTCTCTGGCTTTCTTTATATGTTACATAAGAAGTGAACCGAATTTTTAAAGCCTAGAGAAACCTTCAAATCTCCGTGGTTTTATGGGTCCAGGAGATTTTGGGGGGTTGTCACGTAACAAGAAAACTTAACAAATGAGAGCACCCAATCATTTTAAAGAAAACCTTGCTGATGCCGTCATCACAGACAGTTCTCAGGCGTTAAAGCAGGTCCTCACTGAGACGCACACCGCGGCCCCTGCGTCCCTCCGCCGCCTCCTGCTGCACTGCCCACGCCCAGCGCAGAGTCGGGGAGGCCAGCGGTGTGCCTTAGCTAGGGGGAGCTCGGTCACTCCTTACACTTGACCGGTAATGTAATTTGTCTTAAAACTAAAGCCTTTTGAAAGATGGTTTTTTATCTTGTGTATAAAAAACCATGAAGTGCTCAAAGTTCTGATAGTGCCAGTTGGAGTGAGGAAAGCTAACTGGCGTTCAATGCTTTACTCTCTGGAGCTAGTCTGCATGGGGGTAGTTGAAAGTCAGCTGGATTTACCAGGTGCTTCTAGGCGGGTGACATCAGGTGAAGCCCTCTGCTAGAGATGTGACCCTGACGGATTAAACAGTCCCCCCACCCCGATCCATGTCCAGCCCGTGATCACTAGACCGGTCAGTCCTGGAGGCTCTCAAAACTAAGAGAGAACTTCAGTCGGGGGCAAGACAGCACTCTGATGAAGGTCAACGGTCAGCGGAGGGCTGCCCTTTTCCAGCCGGGCTGTGGGTGCCTCCGTGGGCCTCTGCGGGACGGTATTAACAGTCTGCTTCCGCCTGTCGGGGTCTGTCCGCAGCTCTTGCTTCTGGCGGCTCTCTTCCGATAACATCACTGGATGCAACTGGGAACCTGGTCTTCGCCAATGCGGGAGGAGCCCCCAACATCGTGACTGCCCCTCTGTTCCTGAACCCCCAGAACCTCTCTCTGCTCACCAGCAACCCGGTTAGCCTGGTCTCCGCCGCCGCAGCCTCCGCGGGGAGCTCCGGACCTGTCGCCAGCCTTCACGCCGCCTCCACCTCCGCCGAGTCCCTCCAGAACTCGCTCTTCACAGTGGCCTCCGCCAGCGGGGCTGCGTCCACCACCACCACCGCCTCCAAGGCGCAGTGAGCGGCCGCCGTGCGCCTCTTCCACACAGTGCGGCCGGGCCGCGGTGCGCCGGCTCCCTCCGCCTCGGGGAGAAGGCGAGGGCGAGGAGAGGAGAGGAGAGACACGTGCCGGAGAGAACGGATGGAGACCGGACAACATTTGCCTAATTTTGTAATAAAACACTGTCTTTTCAGGATTGCTTCATGGACTGGAGAACTTTCTAACAAAAAATTTAAAAAAAAAGCAGAAACAAAAAAATCAAAAACAAACAAAAAATAAGTGAAAGGACTACTCACTACTTATCATTTCCAGCAGTCAGGACGGCAGCGAAGGTGGGTCACCATTCCAGTGTAGGAAGGGGTTCTTGTTTGTCTAAATTCCTTTTTTTCTTAAAAAAATCATTTTTATGGGTCTGTTGTATAGGCCATTAAGTCCTAACGAGGTGTTTATAATAGTATCAATTGTGTTGGGGGTTCCTTTCTTAACTGGTACAACTTAGGCAGGCCTGTGTTACTGTATCTCTGTTATTACTGTTGTGGTTTTTATATATATAGTTTGGATGTGTTCGTCTCTCGCTCCTGGATCCTGTGTCAGAGAGCCCCCACGCTGTGGGGAGGGGCTCTGGGGTCAGGGGGACTTGCGTTCTCAACTGCGGAATGTTCTTGCTGGTCTCCTTACCCCGATGACTCTTACAGAGGTCCTAGAAAGTTATTTTCTTTTGCCACTTATGCAAGAGGCTCGGCGCAGGAGCTGAGGGCAGTGTGTGCGGACGCCCCACTCCCCACTCCCCCATCAGGCGGTGCCTTCGGAGCGTCTGTGTGGGAGGGCGCGCCGGCTGGACTGTGGCTCTCTCTCGGACATTGAAGGACCCCAGGCCGGGCCCGGGTGCGCCGGCGCCGCTCCGCCTCCCGCGGGGCACAGGTGGCGCGGGCGGGACGCGGCCCCGAGGGCAAAGACTACTGCAGACACCTGACTGGGTGGCTCTCCTGACTCCCCGTCTCCTGAGAAATGCTCCTGCTGTTGCTGTGTGTGTCTGTCCCACTGTGTGGGCGGGTCTCGCCCAGACTTGTCCGACCAAGTGGCCGAGCACGGACTGACTTGTCGAGACTGGGGCGCGCTTCCCTCTATTGTCCTTTGAAGGAGCCCCGCTGGACTGTTCTCCCTCGGTGACCGGCCTCCAGAAGGGCTGGCGAGCGGAGCCCGAGGTCGCTGCCACCTTCTTCTCTGGTCGCAGACTTCTTTTTCCCCGGGTGGCTTGTAGATCTGTCCCCAAGACCGTCCTTGTCCTCTGATGGACTGGGCACGTGCTGGCCGCCGTGGGTCTCGGAGCCTCTGCCGGGCTCTGAGCGGGAACTTCGCACACCCTGCGGGTGTCGCCGCGGGGTCGCCGGGCCGGTCAGTGGCACCCTGTGAGGCGGGTGCAATGTCAGCGACGTCTCTGGGTGGGCGGGGCGGCGAGCTTCTGGCACCGTGTGCAGGTGTTTCTGGGCTGTGTGACAGAGCCCGAGAGAAGGAAGAGCTCACGCAGCAGGTGAAGAGGAGTGAGGGCGAAGGGGAGGGATTTGGATCCCCTTTCCATCCCTGTCCTGTTATGATGGTAGCATCTGCACCAAAACCCGCAGGGCTCGGTCACCGCCTCGCACTTCCGTGCCCCGCCCAGCGCAGGCGAGGCCCGGCCGGCCCGCGTCCGCGGTGCTCTCGGGCACTCAGTCCCGTCGCTGGGCCGTGGGGGGGAGCCACGGCAAGCAGACGTGGTGTGCGTGCGTGTCTGTGCTCAGGCAGTCGGCGGTGGCTGGGGTTCGAAGGCCAGAAAGCTTCCGTCCCTCGTCGGTTTTCTTTGTTCCTCTGTCCTCGTGGCACTCCACGGAGTATTTACCTCCCGCCCGCCGTTTCCTCCTCTCCCTCACCCGCCCTCGGGCCCCCCGGGCCCCCAGTCAGCGACCCGCAAGCTGGGAGACCAGCAGACGTCCATCCGCCTTCTCGACGTGTGGTGTGTTTTTATGTTGTGTTTTTTTTAAACTAAGCTTGAACCAAAGTCAATTTTTAGCAAGCTGCTGTACTGATGGACTAGTTTATGTCGTGCGGTTCAGACCCATTGAGGAGTTAGATGCTACTGACAATTTCTTTTTCATTGTCTTTATTAATTTTATGTAAAAGTTGCTGCTTCTTTTAACCTTTTATGTTGGTAAACTGTCCCACCCTCTGGGCAGACGTGAACCTGAGTCCCCGCCGGGTCGGTCCGTGCGGCGTGTGAGCGGAGCGGCGGCGTCAGGGGACACTCTCCCCCACGCCGCCGCCCCGCCCCCCTGACGTAGTCGGTGCGGCCCCTCCTCCTGACTCCGCGTCTCCCGCTTAGCCTGTGTGCGTGGTTGTCGGACTGCCGGTCCTCCTGCCGCTGCCTGGGGGGGGGGGGGGGTCCCTGGAGGGGCAGGTTCAGAGGCAGCGTTCAGGGAGGGGGTGCGGGTGCCCCCAATACTGGGTTAGAGGCGTTAGCATTAATTTCCCAAAGTGGCTACCAAAGGAAGCGTCGAGTCCCAAGGGACTCAAGCCCAAAGGCTAAGAGGAGCATTCTTTGTTTTCCTGTGTGGCTCAGAAGATGCCCCCTCCCCCAACTGTGACTCCCAAGCGACTGGAGCATTTATGAAGATGCTCAGCTTCAGCTGCAGGGTGATGGCCTTCTGTCCCCGGCCCTGTCCATCCCCTCCAGTCAGTTTGGGAGAAGCGGTTTTGCCAGGGACCCCCCCATGACACAAGCCTGAAACCAGCTTGGAAACCTGCATTTAAAAGAAGTAAATTCCTAGACAAAGCTAACTGAGTTTTTCCTATCATTTAAGAACAAGCTGCGAGATGAAAGATACACTTACACACGTCCATCGTCCGTCCGTCCGTCCGTGGGGAACACTAGCACAGCTTGTTGCTGGCCCTCAGCTTCAGACAGACTCCCGCCCATCCCTAGGCCTTCCGCAGCCGGGCTGCTCCCGGCTCCCCTGTGTCCTCCCTCCCTCCGCCTCGCCTTCTGTCATCTCCAGAAGCGCGTTCTGCGTGGAATGACCCCCCGAAGCTAGCTGCTCAGACGTAGCTGTTAGACACCTCTTGGGGGAGCCTGGAAATTACGGGGCGCATCTGACCAAAAAGAGGTGTCGGTCCCAGTTCTTGTGCTTCTGGGAGGAAGGGCCAGATGGGCCGTCGCGGCTCAGCGCGTCCGCCTCCTGGTCCCCCCACCCCGTGGTTATGCCGGTTTCGTTAGTGCGTTAAACCAAAGACTAAATCTGGTGCACGCGCCAGGGCCCTGCTCTGGCCCGTGGGGACGGGCCCTCCCTGGGGAGCGGCCAGCGGACTGCCCACTGCGGCCGCTCACGGCGGTGCGTTCGGTCACGAGCTGCAGCTGCGGCCTGTGCAGGTCCGAGCGGGCGGCAAGGCCCGGGAACCCCGGCCGGGTTCCCGACTGCGGAAGTCGGCTGCGTGCGTGCGTGCGTTTCCGTGTGCGTGTCCGTGCGGCTCCGTGGGCGGGGCTACAGGAGCCGCCCGCGTCCGTCTGGTCTCACGCGTGCTCCCTGCGCGCACTCCGTGGCGGCGCTGCTCGAGATCGCAAGTCTGTCTTCAAAGGGAAAACGAGATTAACTTAAAAATTGTAGTGAGATTACCTTGCCAGTTGGTTCTGCATAATTCATTGTTGGGGGGAAGAAGCACAATTATACCTCTTTTCTAAAGAATATTGTTTTGCCCTATTTTCCTTCCTTCATTTGTGAAAGCGCAGAAAACCTTGTCTACATCACCAGAAGCACAGGTGTTTGCTTGACACGATATTTAAATTCAGCCCAATCTTTAAATTAAGTTTTCTATTTCAGTTGCCGGGAAGGCTGGCTGCATTTGCAAATGTGGGACATTGATGTAGACTTCTAGAGTTTTACATGCTGATAGTAAACGTGGCAGTCAGTGTGTGATAACCGCGTGGCTTACCGAGGAAACTTGTCCTAGTCTTAGTCCAGAGCTGTCCCAAGCCTCGGCTCCCTTCCAGAACTTTCCTCACCAGGTGGACAGCGAAAGCGTTGGTTGGGCCCGGGAGACGAGGGAGAAGGGCAGGCAGGGAAAGTGGGGGCCCCGGGCTGCAGGAGAGCCTGCGCGGGACGCCGGGCGAGGCTCGGCGGTGCGTTCTGGTCAGTGAGCTCGAGGACGGCGCCTCCCAGCCACGGGTGGCAGAGCCGAGAGGGCCGGCAGACCAAAGACCTGAATCCTGAAGTTCCGCCGTGAGGGAGGGCGGCAGGCCTGATCGCAGCCTCGTGGGTTCGCTTTCCTGTGTGAGCGAAAGGCATTCAGTGTGTGACGCTGCTCGCAGCCCTGGCCATTTTGAAGTCATGTTCAGTCTTAAGACATTGTGAGAACAGCCCTTTGTGAAACGGTCCCTCTTCCTTAGTGCTCGCCTCCCCTCCGAGAAGGAGGACAAGGGCTCCGGGCCTCGCAGCGCAGGGGTGTCCCTCCGAGCTGTCCGCTTCACGCCCAGACTCCCACTGGCTGGTGAGCTGCCGCTGCGCACCGCCCCGGCCTCCGGCCCCGGCCTCGGCCGGACGGGGAGCCTGTGCGGGGAGCCTGCGTGGGGCCGGGTGGGGCCTGGAGTCCGGCCTCCTCTCCCTTCTCCCTCCTCCTCCTCCCTTCTCCCTCCTCCTCCTCTCTTCTCTCTTGGAACAGCGACACCCTAGTCCTTGAGGGTGACGCCGGAGGGTAGCAGTGAGCTCCGGCACCTCCGTGAAATACCTCAGCATAGGTTAGCGTTGTTGCAGAACTGGTTTTAAACTCAAAACCAAGTAGATAAGAAGAAGAAACTTTATAAATAGTGGAAGTAACTCTAGCCGTAGCACTTAGGTAACTAGCATGTGTCATGACTGATGCTCAGTGTGTGGGGTCCTGTCTGTGGGCGACAGCGTGTAGGGTTCGGGGAGGGGCGAGGCGACCACGCGAGGAGGAGACCATTGCCCGCGGTGTCTGTTTTCCTGTGTCTGACCTGCCAAAGGAGGCGGTGCCGAGGTCTGGCCTGCAGGGTCCCCTTGGGCGTCAGCGCCCCTTGCTTTGCCTGCCTGTGCCCCCGAGTGACCTTGCCAGCCTCTCCTAAGGGCTCTCACCCCCCACGCAGCAGACGCGTGGGCAGAGCCGCAGGCGTGCGCGTGGCCGGAAGTGCCCCTTTGGGGCGGAGCGGAGGGCAGAGAGGAGCAGCTGGCGCGTGGGCTCTGGGGGGGTGGGAGTGGGGTGGGCTCTTCTCGCTGCCCGGCGTCCTGTCGTTGGGCGCGGTGCGAGCATCCCGCACCGAGAACCCCGGCTTCCTCTTCTCGTGCCAAGGCCGGTCTGTCCACACCAAAAACGCAGGCGGAGACCACCAGACCAAGGGGTGGACGCCGACCTGCCTCCTCCCGCCTTTGAAGGGGGGTGGCCTCTGGGGACAGTCGGCAGGCGGGACTGAGGAATGTGTTACTCTTTGGGGGGAGGGTGCACGTTCAGGAAAAGCGGAGAGACCTTCAGCCCAAGCTGCGGGCGGGCTGGCTCGGCTCCCTGGAGTGTGTCCCAGGAAGGCCGTTTGCAGAGGGACCCAGGACCTCACGGGACGTCAGGGGTCCAGCGTGGCCACCGTAGACACTGCCGGTCCTTGTTTGTCCGCACACGTTCTGAACAGGCAGCGGGTCGGGAGCAAACAGCCGACATTGGAACCACTTCCCTTTTGTCCCTTCCACGCCCCTTCCCCATGTTCTGAAGGGGGCCTTGGTGGCCATCGGGCTCTGGAAGAGCGTGCTTCGTCCCACTCTGCTGCTCTGCGGGGCAGGCGGGAGGTTCTCGGAGCTGCAGGAAATCGCAGGGGTGGGGGAGGGCGGAATTCTTCGTTTCCCCTCATCTAGCATTGGTAGAGCCAGGACAGCCGGTTTGAGTTCAGGCGACGTTTCGACGCGCTGTCTCTGTTCTGTCGCTTGTAGAGGATGAGCCTTTCCAAGGGCAGGGTGACGTGGGAAACCACGAGGCTCTCCCGGGTGCTGTTCTGGGCGTTCTGACAGCTCCGGGAGTTGAGCTTGTGGCCCCGGGCACCGTTGCTGGGACCCAGACAGGGAGGGAGGGACAGGAAATGTATCCCTCTTTTGATACTCGTGCAAGACTGGGAGGCCGTCCAACTTCACGCAAGCTTTTCTGCAGGGCCTGTCCGCACTCGACGTGGAGGCGTGTCCTCGCCGTGTGACTTCCCAGGCCCCTGGGCAGGCTGTGGGCAGGCTGTGGGGTGCGGGAGATGGAAGCACTTGGAACGGGGCTGGGGGGAAACCAGTGTGCTCAGTGGGCACACTTCGAGTGCAGGAGGAGACCCCCAGGGCCCGGAGAGGGTGCGTGCCCTCTGCGGCCCTCTGGGCCCCCAAGTTCGCCCGCCCTACACCACCTTCGGGCTCAAACTCGGGGTGCTCCCGCACGGTTCAGACCCCAAACCTGGGTCCCCGTGCAGAAACATCGAGGTCTGCTGCGACGTCCCCCGTGTTTCCTTTGTTGCTTGTGCGTCGCTGTGCTCAGTGGGCCACGTCCACTCAGCGGAGCGACCCTGAGTTCAGACCGTGCGCCCCGAAGCCTGCAGGCAGACGGCCGGCCACGGCGCTGTTGCAGGTGAGGTGTTCAGGTGCTTCTGCACAGCTGGGGCCTCGGAGGGACAGGACAGAGCCAGGTGTGGGCAGGACCCTGTGCTCCCCTGGGCCCCCGCATGTCCTGGGAGCCGCTTGGCAGGAAATCAATGCACTTTCAGAGGGTGGCGGTGTCGTTAGTGAGCGGCAGACCTGCGCCGGGCCAGGCGCCCTGTCTCGTTCTGGCCTGCACGGCCTGAGTGGGGTGCGCCGTGCCCCCGCACCGCAAGCCTGGGACCCGCCGCCTCTGCACCACGGCCTTTCTGCAGCCCGCACCGTCGGCCCCGAGGCTTGGTCCGGGGGAGACGGACGGACTCGCAGCCCCTTACCTCTGGGGAGCAGGCCTGTGTGCACCCCTCAGCCTTCCACAGTAGGCTGTCCATCTGTCCCCTCCGCCGTGGTGGCAGCCAAGGCTGGGCGAGTGAGTGCAGGTCTCTCCCCACTGCAGCCCAGGGCCGCCGTGTACCTCATTCCAACTCGGGACTGAGCAGCTCGCTTTGACTTTCTCCAAAGCCCACAGAGTTGCCAAGCCTGCTCTTCCTCCTGGAGTCCTGCCGAGCTCTGGCCTATAGCACCAGGGGACCTGTGGCCTGGGGCGGGACCTCCCGACACCTCTGAATGTCACCTCTGAATGTCGCTGCTCGAAAGCTACTGCAAACTGAGGGCAAATTGCAATCTTCCGTTTCTTTGTGGCAAGGGGCCTGCACAGGTCTCCCTGCTGCCCCCACGCCTTTGGGGGCTGGCCAGCCTCGCCCCCTTTCTGACCGCTGGCCACACCGCTCCCGCCCTCGCCGTCCTGCCGCGCTCCTTCGGGACCTCGGGGGGGGCCGCACCAAAGAGGCCCCTTTGCGCCGACCGCCACACGCATGTCACCGTCGTTCCTCGGACGTGACCGGAAGACCCAAATATTTAAGTCGTCGTCGTCGTCGTCGTCGTTGTTGTAAGTTGACAATCTTGCGTCCCACGGCTCTCGGGAGCTGCGCCCACGCCCAGCCTCCTTTCCTTTGAATGTAGCTCAGCCTCGGCCCCCACTCCGCGTCGGAGAGCGCCGCCACCACCGTTCGCCAGGGAGGGCGGGTTCTTTGTTTGGTTTTGTTTTGTTTTTTAAATTTCCAGCCAAAACCAAAGATTTCTTAATGATTGTATAAACTCAAAACAAACCAAAAACCAAAGAGAAGGGCGTCCTCGGGGCCGACCCGGTCTGTGGCGCCCTGGCCTGCAGCGCAGCGAGGCCGCCGGCGGCTGCCCTCCCCATCCACTTTGCAGAGGTGCACGCCCGGGCCCGGCCGACTCGGGACCCGCCATGGAACACACTGGCGTTTCAGCAGACAAACCCACCGCGTGGCCGTCCACCCACAGCTGCCACGGCCACGGCAGGGCAGGCGCTGCAGCCCCAGGGCCCCACAGAGCGGGGGGTGGGCTGGGGACCCCGGCACGGGCCTGGCCGCTCCGCCGGGTGCTAACCTCTGGGCGCGGGCCGGGCGTGTGCCCAGGGCCCCGGAGCCTTCCGTCGCTGTCCCGTCCCCGGGACGCTTGGAGGCGGCCCCCCCGGGTGTGCGAAGCATGCAGGCGACCGCTGAGCTGTCATCTCCCCACGTAGCCGGTCCCCTCTCTGCGCTGCGCAACTATGCATCGTCCGTCACGACCTTCTGTGCTAGGTAGACGCCTGCGGCTTTTTACCGGGGGGCGGGGGGTGCAAGCGGGGGGCTTTTTACACAGACCTTTTTACTCTCGGTCGGTGGGGGGGTGGTTCTAGGGTCACACAAGCTCTATCCCAAAGCAAAGTCCAAATGTTGATAAATAACGTTAGCCTGATGCAAATACCAAAGATGATTTCTGTCCCGCAGAACCTTAGACTCGCGTGTTAAGTACGATTACCCAGCACTCGCATTAGTCTAACCTCAGTGATTCCAAAGCTTAGATGTATATTTTGGTATATTTCTGGGATATTAAAAAATGTCGTTTAACTTGTCACTTGTTTAGTGTAAAGTCATAGCATGGAGGTAACTGAACTGTCCTATTCTTAGTAGTTTGAAATAATAGTATTTTTGTATGTTTGGGGTGTGTCTATGTATGTATTAACACAACAGTTTTCACTGCCTGGGTGTTCACAGTGACGGGGACAGTGACAGCCTCTGAGTGTGCTCACTGTCCAGTAATAAACTTCCACCGTGCAGCCTGGAGTGCCGATCCGCTGGTTCCTGCCCCCGCCGGGGCTTCCTTCCGGGTGACAGACGCAGGGTCGTGTTCTTCTGAAGACGCTTTCTGTCTCTCTGCCTTTGAATGACTTCCCCACCGTTTTCTTTCCTTGCTCTTTTTCTTAAGTGTTGATTCAGGGGTGTTTTCCCGCTGTCGTCAGGGGAAGGGCACAGGGCGGGATGGCCCCGGCCTCCCACAGCTCCTGGTTTCACGTACTTGACTTGACAATGTGAGTGTGAGTTCCCTCGGGTGGAAACTCCCACGCGGTGGAAACGGTTCTTCCCAGCGCTGTTCAGCGCCCTCACGAGGGGGGGGCGGCCCCAGAGCCCTGGGCCGGGCGTCCTCCCACGTCTCCCCAGAGTGACTTTGCCGTCGGCTGGCTGTCGTGCGGCCCCTCCCTGCAGCCCCGCCACGGCCCAGCAGCTCGCCCTCCCCGCAGAGGAATATTTGATAAAAACCAGCCGATAACTTGGAATCGGGGGCTGTGTTATCTGGGCCCCCCGGAAACACAAGCAGCTTCTCATTTGGGGGGATTCAGTGACCCCTCCCCAGGCCTGAGGAGTCGGGGGTGGGCAGGGTATGAGTGGTGCTGTCTCCTTAAAAGTCCCCTTCCTGTGACCCCCGCTCCCCAGGCGGGCTGCGGGCTCGGGAGAGGCTGTGCGGGCGGCGGTGAGGTGCAGGAGAGGCTCGGCTCTGTGTAGGTGTGTTTGTCTGCTGTAACTTTTATATATATGAAACCCGACTGTAACTGTACAGTTCGTTTCTGTTGTAAAACATCATTAAACCGTTTTCCAAGTGTTTCCATGTGGTCTTGAGTTTCTTTGACAGAGTTGGGTCCAGACCTGGGTGCTGCACCCCTCCCCCCTCCCCCCCTGCCCGAGTGCCGGGGGGCAGGAGCCAGCAGGAGGGGGCTTTTCAGACCCCAGGGCTCGCTGCCGTCAAACAGCAGGCCCCTGATGGACCCTGAGAGGGGGCTCTCCAAAGACCCCTTTCGCTGGGGACTTGACCACAGAACTGACGCCGAACTCACTTTGCCAGTGTCACTGTGTCAGCTGCCCTGCGTGTGCGTCCCCGGCCCATCTGGCCCCCGGGCTCCTGCCCAAGGGCACCCAGTGGAGCCCTCCCGCTGGTTCTGTCTGCCCGGCACGCAGTGTCTCCGAGCTGCTGTGGACCGCAGGACAAGGGGGACCGCGTCCTCCTCGCAGGGGGACGCTGCCGTGGCTCTGGAGCCCTGGGAGGGGGCTGTCACACTGGTGCGCCCACTGGACGTGGCGTGCACGCTCCTCGAGTTCGGGGGTGGCTGCCGGCCGTCGGGCCGTGAGGAGGGTGCTGGGTCCTCTGCCCACCCTTCACCAGCCCCTCTCCTCGTATTTACAGCTTGCGGTTAAGTGGGTGACGTTATTCCCTTGAAACCTTTCCGAGTTTCTGGCAGGAACCCTGTTTGGTAGAGACGATGGCGTGTGTGCTCACCAGGGTGACGAGGACTTGGGAAGGCAAAGCCCACCGGGCACACGCTCAGGAGGGAGGAGAAGGGGCCGGGCGATTCTGGGGTCCCGTCGCCCTGCGTGGAAGGTGGGTGTGTCCCGCCCCACTTGCAGTGGCCTGTGGCCCTGGTGGCTCGCCCACGAGAGGGGAGTTCTCTTGCTGCCGCCTTTTCTCTCCAAATTCGAGGGCCCCTGTCACCTTGGTTCTGGGGCTTTGTCTATCAGCATGTCACTCAGGCCCCTCCCCGGGTGTCTCTCTCTGTGGTCATCCTGCATGGGGCACCACCCCCCGGCCCTGCCCCCCACCCCCGACTTTGCCTCCAAATTCTTGACGCAGTGATCAAACTCTCTTACGTCAAGCGAGCCGCACCGGCCGCGCGGCTCAGCGGACCTGGAAACCAGAACGCGGCAGGAGGCTTCCTCGGCTTGACCGGTGGGTGAGCCCCATGCCAGCCTTTGGGAAGCCGGTGAGTAGAAGACGCAGCACAGCCCGGGGAGGCTGCTGGCGCCTCGGCTCCAGTGGGCGAAGCGCATCAGAGGTCTTCCTGCCCCCGGGGCGGGGGGAGGGGGGTTGCCCCCCTCCAGCCTGCCCGGCTCCGCTGCGCCCCCTGGCGGCGGCTCTCGCCCACCCGCCCGCAGGTGTCCTGATGCTGCTGAGGGTGCTGCGTCCTTTCGGAGGGTGGGGCTGAGATCAGGGACGAAACGTTATTACGTCCCTAATAACCCCGTGTTGATTCCTGATACTTCTCTCCCCTCCCCGGTGGCTGGCCAGGTGCCGGGACAGAGGAGCTGCCGGGAGCGGCCTGCGTCATTCCGGTCGGGGTCCCAGACACCGGACCGCGGACAGCCCTGACCAGCTACTTCTCTGAACAAGTGAAGGCCGGATCCCAAAGCACCAGCTGGTGGGCTGACGAGTGAGGCCTGATCCACGGCCACTGCCGAGACGGGAAGGGCTGGCCACCTGCTGTGAGGGAAACGGACCTCCTGCCCTCTGTCCCCCTCCATCCTCCCGGATCCCTGTGGCCTGAGGTTTGTGCTGTGTCACTGGCGCCGTCCCCACGTCCGCGACACCCTCTGAGGGCCGTGCTGCGTGTCCCCAGCACCTGAGTGCTGGGCAGCCCCTCGGGCTGGTCTCACGCCCCACAGCCGGCGCCACGCGGGGCCCTACCCACAGGGCCCCTCTTCCCTCACCGTCGGCCCCCCATGCTGTTGGCAGGCCGGTTTCCCGGGGACTGACGGCCGAAATAAAGCTCAGCCTAAAGCGGCGATTTCACCAAAGCGTTTATTAGGCAAAGAGGCGGCTTTAGCAAACCGGCATGAGTTCAACCGGGCTGAGCGGACGGGCGAGCAGATGGGCGTCCATCCGGGCCCCTGTCCTCTGGAGTCTCTGTGGGTCCAGGTGGAGTGGACTCTCCCTGCAGGCCTGTGCAGCTATGAGTGTGCCCTGAACTCGGCGTGACGGGCACCAGTGCCCGGACGCACACGTCCCACTCTGGCCTCCCTGCTGGGTCCCGTTGGCGCCGACACGGGGTTTCACGTCAGTTCGCTCCCGGCACCGCTGGCCTGTGAAAGCGGACGGGCGTGTTCCTCCTTCACCCCAGGGTGTCTGGCCCCAGACCACCGTGTGGGAGGGGCGCTGGCTGAGGGAGGCCGGGGCTCCGGAGCCTCCCCACCGCCCGCCACTGCCGGCCCAGCCCCTCGGCCAGAACTTCGCAGGAGGCTGCGGTCTCCTGGCCCCGTTACAAGCTGCCGAGCGGGGTTGTGGGGGACGGACGGCTGACAACAGAAGCCAGATTTACAGCAGCGCAGAGGGACAGCGCAGGACAAACTGTTCGGAGGGTGCGGACGTGCGGGGCTCCGCACGTGCGGGGCTCCGCTGGGGCTTTACGGAACAGCTCGGCTGGGGGGCGGGGCCGCGCCAGTCCCCGCCCCCCAGGCAAGGGCAGCAGTCCCCGATCGGAAGACCGAGTGAGGACGCCCCGGCTCCTGGAGGACAGGCCACAGCCCGGGACGCTCTCCCTCACGGCGTGCCAGGCAGCGTCCTGTGAGCAAAGGGTTGGGACGGCGAGGGACCGAACGGTCACGGAAGAGGGAGACTTCAGTGGTGAGTCCTGAGCGAGCCGGGCTGTAAACGGTTTGTCCTGGGCCTTACAATCTCCGAGTCTGCAGGGCTGGCCTGTGAGCGTGTGTGCACCCAGCTGCTAGCGAGGAGGCAGCGCCTGCATGTGGAGGGCGTCGTAGGTGTCCTTGGTGGCCGAGCTGAGCCCCTGGGGACAGGAAGTCAGAGAAGACGGTGGGCCGGAGCCTGTCTGGGCACGAGCCCACCAGGCCAACAGGAAGTGTCCCCCCGCTTCCGGAGGCCCGGGGACCAGCCCGTTGTGCCCCGGGGGAGACGGCGGTGCTCCCGCCAGGCACGGCCCAGGCAGCTTCTCCCCTGCTGAACCCCCACTGTGTCCCGCGGCGCTGCGCCCAGCCAGCCCCTGCCCGCCTCTTCCCAGGCCACAGGCAGGCTGGTCTCAGCCACACCCCGGGGCCCCATGACATCACGGTGACTGGGGCCAGCCTGCCAGGTTGGAGTCAGTGGGGGGCCGAGCTGGAACCTGGCCAGGGCAGCCAGCGGTGAGAGGAGACCCCTGGGGTGACGTTTGCCTAGTCATCTGCCCTGATTTGCATAAACCAGCCTCCTCACTGCGGCACATCCTTTTCAAACTCATTCCTGTTCTTGATTTTCTCCCTTCAGCCTCCTCGCGCTCCCTGCCATCCTCCTAGGTCTGCCGCTCCAAGGCGGAGTGGGCCGTGGAGGGAGAGGCCTCACAGCCAGGTGGGGGCGGGGGGCTGAACCGCACCGCCCCAGGCAGCGGCCGCTTGGCTCCAGGGGTCAGTGCCCAGGACGCCCCCAGCCCCCAGGGGGAACCCAGTCAGCTGCCTGAATAATGGGACCCCAGCCCCCCTCCCGCGCCCCCACCACTCGCCTTGCCCGGTTGTTGGCAAGAGCTTGTAGGAGCCTGGCCACACCCCGGCCGGGTGGCGCCAGCAGGGACAGAGGCGCTGGCAGGCTGCGAGGCCCGCAGGTGGCCCTTACCTGGTAGAGGCCGTCATGCCCCTTGCCTCTGCGGCGCTGGTTCTGCGGGGGAGACGAGAGAGGGGACGGGTCAGGCTGTCGGCCGTGGCTTCCACCCCCTCGAGGGCCCCAGAGAGCGAAGTCGCTGTCCCGGCGCCCTGCCCTGGCCCTTGCCCTTCAGCGGTGTCCTCCGTGTGCCGGGTGGGGGGGAGCAGGTTAACCTTCGCCCCCGAGGTCACCACGTGCCTTCAGCAGGCGGTGCGGATGGGCGGGACCGAGGCCCACGGCAGGTGGGTGGGCCGGCCGGGGAGCCCAGGAGGCTCCTCGTGGAGCACGCCCCTGCCCCCCGGTCCTGGGGTTTGCGAGCCAGCGGCACCCACCTCGGCCTTCATCCCGATCTCGCTGTAGGCCTCGGCCATCTTCTCCCGCTGCAGCGCCTGGAGGGGGAGCACAGGACACGGGTCCCCCACTGTGGCAGACACGGGGCCCTCCGCCACCAGGCCTCTCGGTTCCCGGGTCCTTATTCACACGTCTGCCGAGAGCCAGCTCCCGCCCGCCCTCCTCCTCCTCAGCCCTCGGGGCTCTGGCCGCCAGCCCGCTGCCCGGAGCCGAGCAGCTCGGGCGAGGCTCGGGAGGACGAGACGTGGCGTTGCAGCCAAAGGACGCGGACAGTGGACCTCGCAGGGTCACCGGGCCCCGGAATCACGCATTTGAGCGAGTTGCCAACCAACCGCAGAGGGGGCAGGGGCGCCCCTTCACAGGCCCCCGCCAGGCCCCCGCTTCCCGGCAGAGCCAGACCGACGTCTGCGGACCGCGTCAGGCCCCCTGGGATGGTGACGCGGCTTCCCGGTGAAGGGCCTGAGGGCCACACAGCGGGAACAGGAGCCCTCGCAGGGCCGGCCCCCACGGCCCCCAGGACCTGCCACATGGCTGGGGCTGAGGGACAGGAGGGGACCCCCCGCAGCCCCACTCACGTTGTAGACGCCTTCCTGCGGGTTCTTTCTCCTCTGCGGGCAGAGACAGGCAAGGGTCAGCTGTGGGGCCGGCCCACCGGGGACAGCTGCCCCGCCCACCCCCGCCCTCTGTGGGCGCTGCAGCCTTGGCCCCGCATGCCGGGCCCCGCACGGCGGGGCGGCGTGCCCTGTTCCCCCAGGCGCCCCTCAGTCCCCTGCACACAGCCCAGCCGTGCCCGGGCAGGCTGGGTGTCTGCCGGTAGCCCGTCGGCCCCCTGGCGGACATACTGGCCCTGGCAGCACAAGCTCACAAGGGAGGCTCTCGCCGAAGGTGAGAAACACCGACTGTCCCCATGGGGAGCGTGGCCAGCTGCTGCTCAGCGGACCCGCTGACCCATCCGTCCCCACCCACTCGCTCACCGGTCCCGGTCCAGGTAAGGAGAGAAGGGCTGAGGTTGGGGGGTTGGGGGGCGGGGCGTCAAGGAGATGATTGGGGTCCCCCCCATTCTCTCTAACAACAGCACACCCTACACAGAGCTCAGATGGGGCTCTATATGGGGGGGAACGTCAGGGTCCCAGGTGGTGTCAGGCAGGATGGTCTTGGCCTCAACCAGCTGCTGCCCGGGCACAGCAGGGGGGCAGAGCCACCCGGTGACCACACTCTCAGGGGCACCCGGCACCCCTTCCCGCGTGGCTTCCTTGGTCTGACCCCCGGGGCAGCATCTCCGGGGCCCGGGGAGCAGTCTGGGGACTCGGGGAGCTTGGGCCGGAGGGCTGTGCGGCTCTCACCCGTCTGCGCGCTGACGCACCCCGGGGGCGGGGCGGGGGGCAGTTGGAGAGGGGCCTCCAGCTGTCCTGGGTCCAGGCCCCTCGAAGGCAGGGTTTGGGGCAGTGACGGTGTGCGCTGGTGGCTCTGAAGGGTCCTCCCGCCTTGCCTGCCCCGCCCACCCCCGCCCCCACACGCACACACTGGCACCGGCCATCCTACCTGTTTTCCTCCCATCTCAGGGTCGCGGCCCCGTCTCTTGTCCAACACGTCATACTCTTCTCTCCGCCCCAGGTTGAGCTCCTGAAACAGGACGTGTCAGGGGCAGGGTGGGGGGGTACCTCCGGGGTCCCTGGGGGCTCTCAGAGAGCCCAGCGGGGACTGGGGGTGGGGGCGGTAACTGGTCCCTCGGGGCCATGTTACCACGGGTGGGGGCGGTGGTCAGTTCGGCTGCGCCGGGTCCGCCGCACCGGAGGAGCCTGCCGGCCCGGCCTTGAGCACACCCGCGGCGGGTGACACAGGCTTTTCCAGCACCGGGTCCTGACAGCGTGTCGGCCCCACAGCGCCTCCCCCGCCCGGTGTGTTACCGCCCGGGTTTTCAGGGTGCACTGGACGACACCCCTTCTCCCTGCTGGCCTCGCCCCGC
Source organism: Trachops cirrhosus (assembly GCA_028533065.1). NCBI lineage: Eukaryota > Metazoa > Chordata > Mammalia > Chiroptera > Phyllostomidae > Trachops > Trachops cirrhosus. The sequence goes on along the minus strand of CM052551.1, from coordinate 43,298,784 downwards.
CCGAGGCCCCTGCGTCCCCGCGGGCTGCGCGGCCGAGCGGACTCACATTGTAGAGCTGACCCGGGCCCTGCGCCTGCGCCTCGGCGTCCGCACTGTGGCTGAACTGGAAGAGAGGGGACAGCACAGCGTGAGTGCCCCAGAGGGGCCGTCACCACCCCCGCCTCGCTCCGCCACCTGGTGGCCCAGTCTGAGCCCCACTGCTCCTGGCCCCCCACCCCCCGGAGGACATGAGCAGCACCGAGCTGGCCCTGGGGACTTCAGGCCACCCTGCGCAGTGCCCGCCCCAGTTCCGGGTCCAGCAGAGTGTTCTCAGGCCCTTCCTCCCAGCACCTCGGAGGACAGCCCCACGGTGGCCCGTGGCTGCACAAGGTCCCACTCCTGTGCTGTCCGCCTCCTGCCTGGCGCTGGCGGAGGGTACTGAGGACCTGTGCAGGTCGCACACACGATGCCCCTTTCCCGCTCCCCGCTCAGCTGCAGACTCTGCCAGGCCCCGCTGGTCAGAGCCAGGGGCCCACCCGAGGGACGTGGGGCGGCTCATTCAGACGTTAAAAAGAAAGTCCGCATGACTGTTTTTCCAATGAAATATCCAAGTCTCAACTCCCAAACAGCCTGGGGTGGGGCGCTGCAGTGAGAACGGGGCTGGAACCCCCTTACCCGCTGAACCTCCCTCCTCCTCTGCCCACCAGGGCCACCCCAGCCCCCGCCCCTCCAAGGAACCCAGGCCCTGTGAGGCGCCATGGAAACCCAGCTGGGGCCAAACTTCCCACTTCCCGCCAGGGACCTGTGCAGGCAGACGGACAGCGGACTTGCGGAGAAACCCAAGCATAAGGCCATTTCCTTCCAGCAGTACCTGCCTCCCCCCAAACCTTGGTGTCACATGTCGAGGCTCCTCACTAAGCTGGCCAGTACCCGGGTCCCTGCCCACCTCCCCAGCCCACCCAACGTGCCCACTGGGCTGGCCCCTGCTCGGCCCGTGGACGCCAAGCCATAGGTACAACCCACGCCCGAGACTTTTCGAGACCAAGGCCCCTCTGAATATCCACCGAGCGGGGCCCATGCGATCCCCCAGAGTCAGGGGCGCCCACCTTGGCCCTCAGGAACAGGGCGGTGATGATGATGCCGTAGATGAAGAGGATCCCATCCAGCAGGTAGCAGAGCTTGGGGTCCAGCAAGCCGAAGCTCTGTGCGTCTGTGCCAGGAGAAGAGACCCGTTAGCCACGCCCCGGGGACAGGCGTGTCCCCAGCCCCTCTCTGACCCCAACCCCCTCACCCCCTTGGACTAGCTCCTGGGGAAACCTCACCTGTCCCCGTAGCACCGTGATACCGGGTGGGGCCACAGAGTTGGGAGGAAAGTGGAAATGGGGGGTGGGGGGCTAGTGAAGCCACGAACGTGCTCAGGACAGCTGCCTGGGCGCCACGGGGTCCGGCTGTGCCCGAGCCCCACGTGCACCATGGACTCTGGAAGCGTCTGCGCCCCCGCCTCCGGATGAGTGGCGCCCCCTCCGTGTAGGGGTGTGGCTCCCTGAGGCCCCCCACCCCCACAGGGACAGGACGGGACTGAAGATCAGACGAGGTCATTCCAGCCTCTGCCTTCACTGGAACTTCGAGGATCTGGGGAACTCTCCTCCCTTCCTGACTCCGGCATCCTCGGTGCCAGGGACCAAGCAGCGCCCCCTCGACCCCCACCGCCACCCAGGGCAGTGGGGTCCGGTGCTGGCTCCCCTCCCGGTCTCATGAGCAGCAGAGCGAGGAAGCCTTGGGGGCCCCCACACCTGCTCCAGTGGTCGTTGGAGGCCTTGGCCCCGCCCCATGCGCCAGGACACACCCCCTCCCTGACTGCTGCTCTCCCTCACGTGCTGTTCCCTCTGCAGTCTCTTCCTTTGCGTCCCTGCACCCCCGCCGCCATCTGGTGACCAACCAAGGCAGCCACATGGAGCCGCTCAGAGGTCCCTCTGGCAAGTCACTGCCGGGCCCCTGTCCCGCATCAACCCCGTGCGGCTGCGGGAGAGCAGGTTTGGTTGGCCCTGGCGCTGGAGTCCAGGGCGGCTGGGGAAGGGGGCACCGTGGACGTTCAGGTTAAAGAAAAGTTAGATTGTATGTGAAAGCTCACGGAACTGTGAGTGAGGGGGCGCGGACTGGAGCCTAGACGGTCCTTCCTACTAGGGACGTGTGCGGCGACTCACCCCGCGCCGCGGTGCGCAGCGTCTGCCCGTCTCCCGCCACTGCACCTGATGTTACCGGCGCACAAGTGCCAGGTGCGCGCAAAAGTGCCAGGTGCGCCGGGCGGCGGTCGGTCCCCAGGCCGGGGCGCCCTCTGGTGGCCGCTGCGGGAGTGGCTAGTGTGCCCGGGAGCGCCGCCGTCTTATCCCTACTGACTGTGACTTGGGGTAAGTTATTCACCCTCTTCAGCGGCTTCTCGTGTTAAACGTGGTGGAAACGGTAGCATTTCTTGCGTGTTTGCTCTGCGCCAGACCCACTTTAATGCAGTCACTGCTGAGACCCCCATAGCAGCACCCCATGGGGACTGAGCCCAGAGAACTTCAGGGCTACCCAGCAGTGCACATAGCCATTGGGGGTCTGGCTGCCCGAGATGCCCCGGGGGGGCGTCCCCCCTCTTCCCTCCTCTGCGGGCCCTGCCCCCCTTCACAAGGGCGATGCTGGTTTCTCCCTCGGGCCGCCCCCAGAGCCTCCCTCCCTAATTCAGGGCCCCTCCCGGCCAGGGCAGCTGGTAGCCTTGTACACCCCCAAAGTTCCTGCTCAGAAGCCACTGGCGACCCCTTTCCTGTGAAGCCCAGACCCCTCGTCGAGGCCACACCAGGGTCCAGACTCACCTGCCTGCCCGACTCCCGCCCTGGGTCCTTCCTGCCCCACCTCCAGTGCGGGCCCCACCCCCGCACCTGGCGTCTGCCCAGTGGGGCTGGTCCAGCCGCCGCGCCCCTCATGGACATTCAGGGCAGGGGCCTGGGTCCTGCAAAGCGCCCCACAGACAAAACGCGAGCGGGTCAGGAGGTCTATCGCCCCTCCAGCCCTCCCCCGCCCCCGCCCTGGCTGTTCGTGCTGCAGATGAGAGGGGGAGGGGGCTGCCTCCTCTCCCCCTGCCCATCCTCCTCCCCCCACCGTGGCCCGAGGTTCGTGCAGGGCAGACAGCCACCAGGCGCGGTGGGATTCTCAGGGGAGAAGCCTCCTCCTTCCTTCAGAGGCCACCAAAGCCGGGGTGATTGCTCCTCTCAGGACCAGAGAGGAGGTGCCCGTGGCGATTTATGGGGGTGGCTGGGATTCAGAGGGAGGGCTGGGAGAAAAATCACTTGGCTGCCTGTCACATAAAATGAGAACAGAAAACTTACGGGGCAGTAAATTCAGAACAAATAAGAAGCAATGTTTCTTCGGGTTGTGCAGAGCCAGCGCGGTGGGGGAGGGGAACTGGGTGCCTCCCCAGAGATGAGTGATGGGGACCCGTTGTCTTTTTTCTGTCCAAGAGCAGCTTCATTTTGTGATCAGTGACAGGTGTGGTGTGCTCGGGGTGTGGGGTAGGGTCCTCCCTCTGCCTGGTCCAGCAGTGCCTGTGCTGGCGGTGATGGGCCTGAGCAAGGCAGAGGGGGCCCAGAAAGTTCCATGAGGAGCCCAGGGCCAAGTTTAATTACATCACTGATTAAATATTGAGCCTCTTCTTGATGTCAGGGGATATTGAATTAGAAAGCCTGGGCTGGATGTCAGGTGGGTTTTATCCCTTCCCCTCCCACTAGGTAGCTGTGTGGGCAAGTCACGTCACATCTCAGGGCCTCAGTTTCTCCATCTGTAAAATGGAGGGCAATCACATCTACCCTCAGGGCTGGGTGAGAACCTGAGGTCATCCGTATGCCAGGGTGCCCGGCTCCCAGCTGAGCTGTGGGGTGAGGTCCGGCCCCAGGGACCTTTGCCCCTGCGACCTGGGCCTCCACGCCCCCCACACAAGGCAGACTCGGCAAACCTGGAAGTCAGAGGATTCAGCCTGATTCCCTGCCCCACTCCATCTTACCCTGCTCTAATGGAGGACCCGTCTCCCAGGTGCGGCCCCACCTCCAAGGGACCCCTGCATCTGGACAGATTGAAAGTTAGGACACAGAGTCTCTCTGGGCTGGGAGGTGTCAGTGTGCTGGGCTGGCATCCTCGTGTGGGCGCCCGGGGGTCAGGCCTCGCCCACGGAGAGGACACAGGCCGAGACAGCGTGTTTCTGCAGGGGATCCGGGTTAGTCCAGGGCAGAGCACAGCCCTGATGCCCCTGCCGGAAAAGCAGGCTCGCGCTGCAGAGGAGCCGGCCCTGCACGCTCGGGCACTTCCAGCCGAGGAGTGGGGTTTGCACACTCGGGCACTTGCACAGTGGGATTTGCACACTCAGGCACTTGCGCAGTGGAGTGGGATTTGCAACCTGGGAAGGAAGGGGCCCCACCTGCACCCACAGTGGTTCGCAGCCCTGAGATCCCTGGCCAGCGTGCTCACAAATCTGGGGGAGCCCCAATGGCCGTCGCCTGGCCAAGCAGGGAACCTGGATTCTGGCCCTTTCGCAGCGCCCTCCCAGGAGTGCCCCTCACACTGAGAGGGGTCCGGCAGGCTGCAGCCTCCCCAGGAAAACTTTCCTCCCAAGAGATTCAGGATAAGCCGACAAAGAAACCCAGCCACATCCCATCTTTGACCATCTTCCCAGCGGGGTGCAGCCCGGGTGGTACTTGGCCTCCTGTCCCATAAATGGGACCGTGCTGGGCTTGGAAGGTCAGACGTGCAGGCAGAGCCGACCTGCAAAGCTCTCCCCCCCACTCTCCTCCAGAAGGCCTCACATCACCCTGCAGAAGCCAGCACGCTGCCCAGGTACCATCCCTGGAGCCCAGTACCCCCCACCCCCACCCCCTACTGGCCCCGTCCCTGTCTATTCAGCCTGGCCTCAGCCTCAACGCCCCCCACCTCCCCGCCCTGAGCCCAGGGTGTAACTTCCGAGTCCAAAGCTCCCTCGCTGTGACCTTGATTTTTACTTTCAGCCTAGTAAGCTGGGAGACGCCCAGAGCACACGCCAGGGGCAACCACAGAGGATCAGAGCATCTCTCCCTGTGGTTCACCCCATCCTAAAGGCCGTGTCTATTAGTGACAGCGGCCAAGCCCTGTCTGCGAGGCGCCTTCTGGCCGTCCTCAGGGCACTGACGAGGTCCTGGCGCCCCGGGGCGGCCTGGGGGAGGCACTGCCCCGTGGCGCCTGGGCTCTCTGGGTGGGCAGGCGGTGAGCCGGGCTGTCTGTCTGTCTCCCAGCCAGACTGCCAGCTTCCAGAACAGACAGAGCGGGTCTCCCTCAGCCCTGTCCTGCCACGGCCCGAAGCCGCAGACGCAGCCCAGTGCCCCCGCCGCCAGGATGGCCTCCCTCACACCCACCCAACTGGTAGGAGCTCCTCTCGCTGGAAGCCCGATCTGCACTTTTTAAATTACTTTCTGTGCCCGGTCGAATTTGGTTCCCACGGGAGCCCAGAGGGTAGGCAGCGGATCATTAGGGGGCTGCTGGGTTTCTTCTTCGTTGGTGGATAAACAGAGAGAAACGAAGCTGCCCCCTGGGGACCCCTGCCCTGGGTGGCGGAGCCGGAGCCGGAGGGGATTATGGGGCCTGCTGACCCTGGGTGGTCTCCTGACTCCAGGTGTCTCAGGCGTCCCTCACCTCTGGGGACAGGGCACAGAGCTCTCACCGGCTCTGAATTCACAGCAGCTTTGACATCGAGTGGCAGCGCTGGTGAAGTTTTCGCTAGAGTGCTCCCCGCCCCCCAAGGCCTGAGAAGCACGGAGGATGCATTTGGGTTTCACTGGCTTCTTTCCCTGCTCACAGGCCACGCCCCCGGGCCACCTGAGGGGAGGAAGGACAGAGAGGCCCGAGGGCCACAAAGATGAGGATTCAGACTCCTAACCGGCTGCTTCCTGACTTTGTGGCCTAGACAGCTTCCTTCACCGTGAGCTTGTTTCCCCTCTGCAAAGGGGGTTTAATGAGACTGCCTTAGGGGCGGTTAGTTATGCAGTGACACGAGGGGACAGTGGGTGGGAAGTGCCCTGCTGAGCCCACTGGCCCCAAGTGGCCCTCTGCCACCAGAGGGCTCTGGGCGCCAGCAACAGGCAGGGACCAGGGCTCGTTTCTGCACTCCGTCCCCGTGCTCCATCTGGGGTTGCTTCCACCCAGAGGGCATCGCGCCTCTTGAAAGAATTTCTTCTCTGGCACCTCTAGACTCTGCTTGAATACCCCGGGTGACGGGGAGCTCATCACGCATCAGCTGTGGCCCTGCTTCTGCGCTCAGGGCATAGACTCTCCTACTTCCGGGGCAGCCTTCCAACCCACCGGCTTCCGTTTCCCTCCCCTTCTCAGGAGGCACTTCAGGATCAAGGCGAGAGCAAGTCCTTCGAAGGGCTCTGCTACGTGACCAGTGGTGGGACCACGGGTGGCCTCCTCCAGGGGGGATGCTGCCACGGAATGATGGGCTGCCTACGCTCGGCACACAGGCCCTCACGGCATCACTCTCGATCACAACGCCTGCAATGCAGGTGGCACTGGCCGGCTTCCGAGCCCCCCACCTCCTCTTGCACCCCGACCTCGAGGCCAGCGTTCTGCTGCTGCCTCGCCGCAGCCCCGCCCCCACCCCGGGCTCAGACACCACCGGTGATGATGTTGCCGCCCAAGACTTTAGAAAACAGGAAGTCACGTGTGCCCAGCCAGGCAGTGGCAGCCGCTCTGGGCGCCGAGCTGGGTGTGAGGCCCGCCCACTGACCGAGCGCACACAGTGGAGGGGCCCGGGCCTCCCTGCAGGGTGGCGATCCCTCCGGTTGGCAGCCAGCTCTCTCTGCGGCGGGGAAAGACGGAGGCTAGACCCACGGACCGGGATGCTAACCGCTCTCTGAGGGGTGTTTTGTGCCGAGAGGCATGTGGGAGTTTTCTCCCTCGGTCTTTACAGCAACTGGCCACCCATCTGGGGAAACGGAGACTTGGGGTCAATAACGGGCCCAAGCTCGAGAGCCAGTGCTGCGCCCAGGCCAGACACCCCTGGGTCCCGTCCTCGGGTGTCCTCAGGGCTGGGGAGAGGGGCTCCTCCCCAGGCTGTGGGGTCCTTCCTTCTTCAAGGGTCGAACCATATTAGCAGACAACGTCCGGACTCTGCCATCGGCTGGCGGAACAGGGACAGCTGGGCTGCTACTGTGCGTGTGTGTGAGGCCAGGGCCCTTGGAGATGGACCCACCCGGAGCCCTTCATCGCCACAGCCTGCGGGGCACATCCACGTAATCACGGCTCCCCAGGGAACACGTCCCCTCAGCCCCTCCACCGTGGTGGAGTCCAGATACCTGTGTTTGATTCTATGAATCCCCACGGACGACGGTTCCCAGGCCAGAAAGGGCACTGCCCAGGCCCTGGCCAGGGAGCTCAGGCAGTCAGAGCGTCATCTGGATACACCAAGGTTGTGGGGTCGATCCCCGGTGAGGACACATGCAAGACTCACCCAGTGAGAGCACCAATAACTAGAACAACAAATCGACGTTCCTCTCTCTCTCTTCCCCTAATACCAATAGATAAAAATTTCAAAGAAAAAAGAACACACAGAAAGAAAGGGAGCTCTCTACAGAACTATGGGCCAATATTTCCCTACTTGTATTTTTATTTCCATTAAACATATGTGGTTTGTGCAACAAATTTTTTAAAGATTTTATTTACTTATTTTTAGACAGAGGGGAAGGGAAGGAGAAAGGGAGAGAGAGAAACATCAATGTGTGGCTGCTTTTCGTGCGCCCCCTACTGGGGACCTGGCCTGCAACCCAGGCATGTGCCCTGACTGGGAATCGATCTAGCGACCCTTTGGTTTGCAGCCCACGCTCAATTCACTGAGCTACGCCAGCCAGGGCTTGTGCAATAATTTTATAAAACTTCCTGTGGTTGTATTTTATTTTCAAGTAAATCAACTCATTATAAAAGTGCAGACAAGTAGAAAAAATCAAAATCACCTTCCAATATGGCCTTCAAACACAGCCGCTGTGGATGTGATGGCTGATTGCCTTTCAAGGTGCTTTTTAAAATAAATTGTAGCCACTCTACACAGAAACCGTCCCTACGAGATCGCTTTGACTTAGCGTTACGTTACAATCGCGTACTCCATCTTCACGCTCTCCCCGGCTTTCCTGTCTTCCTTGATGCTCGCGTGAGAGCCCTCCCGCCCTTAACCAACGACGCTCACTGGCTTCCAGCTTCTCACCGCTGTAAATAATCCGTGAGGAACAGCTTGTCCCTACAGCTGTTTACAGGGTAAGAGTGCGCTCCGTAATGCTTAGCGAAATGAAAGCCGAGACAGGCAGTGCGGAAGAAGCGCCGGCGGAAGAAGCGCCGGCGGAACACACGAAGGGGCCACGTGCAGAGGCGGGGAAACAAACCGCCTGTAAGTGCTTAAAAGGACGCGTCCGGGGTCAGCGGGCAGGGGAGTGGAAGCTTGAAGCCGCGAGGAGCCGGGTCGCATTTTCCCGGGCGGCGAGGGAGCAGCAGAGGCCGAGGGCCCGGGGGGGAGACCCGGCCTGGTGTGCGCGAACAGCAGGGAGGTGGCGCGAGGAAGGTGGCCGGAGGGAGGGACACCAGTTAGATCCTCCTCGCCAGTGGGTTTCACTCTGAAAAGATGGGAAGCAGTTGTTTGAACAACCAATACACCGGACTTTTGTCATTTAAGAAATGTGCATCAAATATAAAAGGAAAAACCGTAAAGCCCGTGGGAATACAGGTGGCCCCCGGTTGCCCTGGGCTGGGGCTTGTCCGAGAGGCCTCCAGCTGCGGGACAGGCCTGAGTCCGGCCGCACTGCAAGGCCAGGACACCGGCAGCCCCCCACGGCCCCCCACGGCCAGGCTGCGCTCACACGGGTGGAGCAGAGCACCTGCGCGGTCCTGCCGCGCCCCTGAACCAGCCGGGTCTCCACGCGGAAGGCAGTTTCTTTCCACTGCAGCGGCGCAAACACCTTCACTAGACATGTTGGTCACCACGCCTTCCTTTCTGTCATGGGCCGAATTGTGGCCCCCCTCCCCAAATTCCTAGGCTGCCGTCCTAATCCCCAGGACCTCAAAATGTGCCTCTATTTGGACGTGGGGTCTTGGAAGCGGCGACTAAGTTACAGTGAGGTCGTTGGGGCGGGTCCCCACCCCGGACGATCGCTGTCCTCACAAGACGACGAGATCAGGCCACAGACGTGCCCGGTGACGACCACGCGAGGACACAGGGAGGAGACGGCGTCTGAGAGCCCAGGGGAGAGGCCCCGGGAGGAATCAACCCACCACCACCTGGGTCTCGGTTTCCGGCCCCCGGACTGGGAGAAAACAGGTGTCTGTCGTTTGAGCCGAGCTGCGTGTGGCCGTGTTGGGCCAGCGTGGCCACGCTGCCGGTCACCCTCTGCTGAAACAGCCCCCACAGCCGCACCCCTGGGGGCTGTCAGGAAGCAGGGTTGGCCACGGGAGGAGGAGCCCGGCGCGGCACCCAGAACGCGGTGGGCCTTCGCGACCAGCACCTGGTGCAGCCCGGGGCTGGGCGCCGAGGAGCGAGCGCAAGTCACGGCCTTCACCTCCGGGCTGAGCACTGGGAGGGGGGGCAAGTCAGCAGTCACCCCGGGGAGGAGACCCTCACCCTCAACCCACCTTCCCAGCAGCCCCTGGAGGCCAGCGGGCGAGTCTGTCCGTCCCTGTGACGGACAGCTCAGACACGCGGCTTTCTGGCTTGACCCCGGGGCTCAGCCTGTAAAAATCTGGGCCACACCAAACACGTGCTCCCCACGTTCAGTCTGCAAAACCCTTCTCTATTCCTGGTTTCATTGGATCCTGATGACAGCGGCCTGCAGGGAGCCGGGCACGTGGCATTTGTCCCACTTGGCAGAGGAGGAAGCCGGAGGTTGGGCAGTGACGTGACTGCTGCCCCAGGACCCCAGGCGCCTGCAGGCGGGGCCGGCAGGGAGACCAGTTCTCACCTGGCCTTTGCTCTCTGCCCCCACAGCACAGCCCGTGGCCCTCACCTGGCGGCTCTCGAACTTGAGCGCCATTTAAGGGAAATCCACTCCGGGTCTAACCCCTTCCTGGGAAAATCCCAGGCAGGATTCTGCTGCCTCTCGGAGGCTGTGTCTGTTCTGCAGATACACCCTCAGGGTGTGCAGACGGACGAGCCCAGAGATGTTTACCGCGCCATTACCTGCAGGAGCGAAAAAAGAACGAAAGAAAGAGAAAGCACAGACTTCTACCGGCAGGGAGCCCAATGGGTTACTGCTGGCGCGTTCATGCAGAGCAGCTGCGGGTGGCGTCCGTGCGCAGAGGGGAAGGCACAGTGAGGCCGCCTGTGCGGACTTCCACGTAGGGAAACGCGGGCGCCTGTGGCTGGGAGGGCAAGAAGGTTCTGGAAACGGATGGCGGCAACGGCTGCCCAACTTGGCCAATGTGCTGCAAGCCACCGAGTGGCGTGCTGCCAGTGGTTAGAACGGTCCACGTTGTGACAGGTCTGATGTTCTATCACAAACACGCGGGCGCGTGTGGAGATCGCGTCTGGGTGGCTGAACCCAGGAACAAGGCTCCCGCTCCGGAGCCGAGCCGGGGGGCCGAGGCCGGGAGACTCGCGCCCGCTTCCCGCCCTGCGCCTGGTCTACCCTCTGGAGCACCGCCGAGAGCGCAGTGCGCACACAGCCCTGACCTCCCCAGACCGAACCGCGGGGTGCGAACCCTCCCATCAAACAAGCGGCCTGAGACGCGCTCCGGGCGCGGCGGAGAGTCGGGGGACAGAGTCCAGCCGGCCACACCCCTTGGACCCGGCTGTGCCCCGTGCACTCCTGGTGCTGTCTGGTGGGGTTTGGGAGCATCTCAGATGCACGGAAAAGCTTACTCGGATGCTGTTGGGGAATGCGGTTGCGTTCTCCTCCACGGGCGAGCGCTCGACCTATCAGCAATGCAGGCTGTCATGCAGGACCTTTCACCCCTCCTTCTGCCGTCCCCCACTGGGGCGCCGGCCCCGCCAGGCCGGTGGGGTGACACAAGGCGGGCTCTGACCCAGGCCTCGTCCCGCCAGTGCCGGGGCCTCTGGCAGTCAGGCCTGCCTGGGCGGCCGAGGGACCTCTGGGGCAGGAGGGAGTCGGGAGCCGCCTGCAGCCCCCACCAGCCCCTGGGGACCTTCTGCCGGCCCCAGGCTGTCCAGGGCGCCTCCTCGGGGCTCCCAGCACCCACAGCAGAAACCTGCGGGTCAGTCTGCTTGCCTGATAGCCCCTCGGGCGGGGACTCCGAGCCGGGGGCCGCACCCCCCACCTTTGCGGTGCCTGCACGGGCCTGTCACCCTGCAGACGCCTGGGCAGCGGGGGCAAGGCACCGGGCAAGGCCCCCCCGCACCGTTAGGTCAGGGGGAGGGAGGGTGGGCAGGAAACGCTGTTTTGACCTTGAACCCAACACAGACGCCTCCCAGAGGCAGAGTGAGCCGCTGGCTGGGATTTCAGGGAGGCGGCCCGCGTCTCCCGAGGCCTCGGGCGCCCTGCCTCGTGGAGGAGGGAGGCGGTCTCCAGCTTCTCCACAGGGGCCCACGCTCCCTGGGCCCCTGGGCTCCGGCCCCCTGCTGTCTCACATGAGTGGGGTCCTGCCCAGACTGTCACAGCCCCCGGGTGCACTCAGGGGCTGCACCCTGCTCTCCAGTCACACTGAAGCCCCCAAGTCACCAAGCAGATGCAGGAAGGACAACCCTCCCCAGGAGGACCAGGCGCGCCCAGAGAAAGGGCCTCGAGGCTGTCCCCCCACACAGTGGGGTGGGCTCTGGGCTGTCACACTGTCCCACCACCCCCTGGGTGCGGTTACGGGCGTACGGCCCCTCCCTCCGGCCCACAGCTGTCTCCTCGCTCGAGGTTTCCTGTCAGGCTGCCATCCAGGGCCCGGGTTATCTGTCCCCTGAGATCTCCCATCTGCGCTGCTCACACACACTCGGGCGCCCGCCCCCACTTGCGGTCCCCTTCCCCGAACTGCACGCCCCCGGCCCCGCTGGGCAGGTCTGCTGGCCCGGAGCTCGGGGGCGGGGTGGATCCGCAGCTGGGCTGGGGCCTGGGGTCAAAGGGACTTCTCCTGAAGGGTCCCCTCGAGAGGCCCCAGGGCCTGCCTGGGGAGGGGACAGGGACTGGGCACATGCACACCGGCTCTGCTCCCCATCGGAAGGCCCAGGGACGTGAACGTGGAGTTGGGCCACCACCCCCAGCCCTCCTTCCGCTGCAGACAGCAGGAAGGAAGCACAGGGGTCTCTCTGCTCTCGCACGGGGGACCCCACATGTCGTCAAAGCTGCCGCTCTCTCTCGGGAGCCCCGTGAGCACGCAGTCCCGGGCATGCCCAGCGCACAGTGCCCTGAGCACAGAGCACGGCGTCCTGTACCCCACGATGGGCATGTCTGCTTGGGGCTCCGGGACCCACGGGACCACCTGCATACACACCGTGGCCTCTGCCGCCCGGCCCACGGGGAGAGGCCACACGGGGACGGCAGGGGCCGAGCGCCCAGCGACGCCGCCGTTTCTGGTTCGCTCTGACCTGACGGGTCACGTGCTCGGGTGCTTATGAGAAATACAGGCCCGGAGAACTTAGACAGCAAACGTCGGACGGGCTGTTTCCCGGTGAAGAGGGTCTCAGTGCCCCTCCGGGCTGCCACCAGGGCCGGCGTCCTCAGGGGTGCTCCCTGGTTTGGCCTGGGGCCTGGGCGCCACCCCGAGCGGCTGAGTCAGTCTCTGAGGGCGGCGGCGGGTCCGAGGGCCCTGCTCCCGGGCACGCCCGGCTCCGGGCTGGTGGGGCCTGAGAGCCGTGAGTGCCTCCCGCCCCACCCGAGCGTTTGTGGGGAGCCTCAGCCGTGCCCACGTGAGGGTCACGTGAGGCCCTCCTGTGCTCATTGCCACGTGTGGACACGTCATGTCCCATGGACATCATGTCACACCTACCGTGGCTGCTGAGGACCCGCTCCGTTTAAATTACACCACCGAGGGCATTGCTGCGGTTTGCTTCCTCCTCCGGCCCCACGGTCCTCACGCCCAGCCCTTTGCTGAGGACCAGCGGCCCGGGGGCTGGCACTGCCGGGTCTTGGGAGATTCTGACCGGCGGGAGTGAGGTGGCGGCGGAGTGCGGCCCGGAGCTGGGCGGGCATGGCCCGCGGCTTCCGCACCGTCTCCCAGGGCCCTGGGCTCCCCGCACGGAGCCACAGCTGCTCTGGGCAGTTTAGGGACTCCTGTGCTTTGCTCGGGGCTGTGCGGGCATGTCACGGGGGGCCCGGGCACCCCGAAGTGTGCGTCAGCCCTCTCTGCAGGGCCCACAGAGAACGAGCCCAGCCCCAAACGGACTGGAACGGCCCGCGCGGGGGGGAAAGAGCAGAGGCACACTGCAGCCCGCGTGAAGCGTGAAGCTGGCTTCCTTCCCTGAGCTGTCCTGGGTGGAGAAGGAGCAGAGCCAGTGGCCACCCCCAATGACAAGAACCGCCGTGCACGGAAGCCTGTGACCCCGAGGGCACGGCCTGGTGTGCACAGGGCGCCCCCGGCTGTTCCCGGTGTCTCCACAGCGCCCCCCACTGCCCGCCTCGGCCTTGCCCTCTCCAGGCCCTTCTCGGCCCTCACCTCCCCAGGCCCCCAGCCCACCCCACCCTCCACAGATGTGACCCCTTTGATGCAGAGAGCACTGCGTCACGAGTGGTGCCCAAGGGGTCCTCCCGGGCCCACCGAGGCTGCAGGTTGCTCACCATCACCTGTGCCCAGCACGGCCGGAGCCCAGCGGTGGCACCCAGCGGCGGCACCCAGGGTCATCCCTTGGATGACAGAGAGGCGATGGCTGACTGACTGACTGGCAGTCCTTAATGCCGTACAGGTGATGGGCGAATTTCCCCCCTGGAGTCTCAAAGAACCTACAGCTGGGAAGGGTGCCACGTCTAGGGTCCCAAGCGGGTCCCAGGGAGGTTGCTTCGCCTCCAAGACAAGGGTAATCATCCTACAGCCGTCACTCCAGTTTGCTCCGGCCACACCTGCTCCGTGACCCTGAGTCGTCGGGAAGAGAATGCCTCCAGATTTCTCAGTGGGCGACCGTGACAAAGCCTCAAATTCCGGGACGTGCCCTCCGCCTTCCCTGGCGTCGCACGTGCATGGTGGGGGCACGAGCCTGAGCGGGGCCCGGGGGGACATCGCCACCCCTGAGCCTGCCAGGGAGGAGGCCAGCAGGCCTTCGCTCACTAGGGGCGGGGACCCTTGCTGCAGGCAGGCCCCCTGCGCCGCGTTCGGCCCAGGCCAGGCCGGGGAGCAGGGCGGCCGCCCCTGCTGATGTCGGAACAGAGACTCTCCCCGGGTTTCCAGCCTTTCCCAGGGGCCCCCCACCCCTTCCAGGGAGACCTCCGACTTGACAACTTCTCCTCGTCTTTCAAGGCTCAGCACGAACATTACCTCCTTCGGGCCAGGCTCACCTCCCGCAACGGGCCCCGGTGTCTGTCCCGTGCCTGTCCCCTGTCTGTCCTGCAGGGCGACCTGCAGGGAGTTGATGGTGACACAGAACACGAGGGGCGTGGCCAAGTGGCACATTCCAATATGCTTTCCTTCACCCTTCGGGCACCTGTTCAGGTGAAGGGCCCCCAGATGGAAGACGCGGATCCTGCTGTTCGCCTTGTGAAAAAGGTTCCAGAAACTCGGCGCTTTCCCTGCGTTCCCAGGCTTTGGGGACACGCTGAGGTGCACGTCTGGTGACTTTAACCACTGGACTCCTTGCTTCCCGTTTGGGAGACAGCTGAGGAGCTGTCTGTGGGCTGGAGACAGCCCCACGGGGCGTGCGGCTTGAAAACGCGGCTGAGCGTGTGGTGGTATTTCAGACTTTCCACGCGCTGTCATTCCCGACAGGCTTTTCACCAAGTGTGCGATGAGGGGTCTACTCCCCCGTTAACAGCGAGACCCCACGAGGTCTGGGCGATGTCTTCTTCCGCTCTGACTCTGCCGTCCCCAGCTGGCGTCGGCACGAAGGGGTTGATGGTGACTAAGTGACAGCCCGTGGCCTTCTCCCAAACCCTTGCTCTGGGGCCGAGCCTAGAGGGGGCTGCCTCACCCCCCCGTGTTGTCGACTCTCCCTAGTCCCCCCGAAAGTTTGACAAGAAGGAAAAATAGCAAGACTAGGCGCTTCACACCTCAGACGTGCAAGGGGGGTGCGAGTGAGCATGAGAAACATCGGCCCCGAGCGTGCAGGACGGTGCAGGAGAAAGAGCAGCGTCCCCAGCAATTTGCTCTGAGCTCCGCGTCGGGGAAGGGCCCCCGGCCCGGCCACGTGTCCCCTGCAGGTCCTCTGTGAGCAGGTGGGGCTGCCAGCCGGCCAGGGCCGGCGGGAGCTGGAAGGCTTTCCTGGAGAGGTGTTTGTCAGTTTGGCAGCCCTCCGTGTGCCCGGCCCACGCCCGCCGGCGCTCGCCTGTGACGTACTTGGTTTGCTGGGATCAAAGGTGCCGCAAGCCTGCCACCCCTGCAGCTGCGGTGCTGGGGGCGCGCGGGGGACGTGGGCGAGGGTGGGCTGAAAGCCAGCCCGCTGGGCTGCCGCGGGCTCCCTGGGAGGGGTCGCCCTGCAGCTTCCAGCGTCAGCTTGGCCCCCTCCTCAGGAGGGGGAGGGAGGGAGCACGTCCCCTCTCCTTGCAGTGGCCCCATAATGTGGGTCCTGCAGATGCACACCAGGACGGCCCCGGGTCGGAGAGCTCCACGGAGCCCCCCAGACGCCCCTGTTTGACTCTAAACCTAGATCTGTGAGCAGAGACAGCTGGAGACAGCAAGGTCACTCCCGAAAAGCTACCGGAAGAAAACAGCAGAATGTTTACGTCTCTGGTGTGTGAGGTTGTGGGTGATCTGTCTTTTTCGTCTTTCCCTATTTTCCAACTTCTGCAGTTAAGAGAAATTAGTCCCAGTACGTTTTCGATGCCTGGTATTAGCCTCACTCGCCCCCCGTCACATTTGAGGTTCGTGAACGTCAGGTCGGTCTGCATTCTGCGGGCGCACAGCAGCAGGGAGGGGGTGCTCCGGGAGGGGGCACGCTGGACTTCAAAGTTGGTTCCGACCAGTCACAGCATAGCAGACACCCACAGCAGGGAGTCACCTGGCCACCGTCACAGGCCAGTCAGCAACGAGCCTGCACGGACCCCCGTCCCCTCCCCCACCCGGTCCTTTTCAAGCCCCGGAGACAGACAGGAGCACTGGTCTCCGTGTCCCAAGTGGCCCCTTCCTGCATCGTTGCCTGTCACCTCAGTGGCCTTGGGGACATGTTGCCTGGCAGCCCCGACCCCAAGGACACTGCCCCCGCCCCAGCTCTGTCTGGAGGATGGGCGGTCACCGCCATCCGGGCCGTCCTTCCTGACGTCTGTGTGTGGCTTTCCCATGTGTCCACCCCGTGCGAGCAGCTGTGGGCTATTTAGCGTAGGGTGACACCGTCCACTCCGGCGCGAGAGGCCTCCTGGGGACCGGGACAGGCGCCGTGCCCTGGGCCCTGGGCCCTGGGCCCCTCTCCCTCCAGGCGGGCCAGGGGCAGAGGGCCGGCCGGGCTTGGTGCCAGCCGCCAGGTGCGCCCAATTAGCAGAGCTCGGCCCGCCCCCTCCCGACTTCAAACAGCCGCGGCCTTCACATCTGGAAGCAGAGGCCCGAGAAAGTCACCGCTGCTTTTCTAAAGACGAGAAGGGGTAGGGGGAGGCCACTGCGCACACGCGCTCACCGAGAGTGAAAGCCGCGCCGCGGCGCGTCTGCGGGACACCGGGCGGGTTTCTGCCTTGCCTCTCTCCTCTTGATCAGCCCCAGCGTGGCGGGGATTCGAGCCCAACCGCGCTCGCCGTCAGCTGAACACCGAGTCCGGAGGGTCGTTATTTTTTTTTTGAAACGGAATCAAACTTTTAAACTTAAAAAAACCAGAGTCGATCCCACGGGAACGAACGGTTGGAACCTGACCTGAATCTCCCTTCTACTGCTTCCCTAACGTTATTAACTGAAGGGGCCGCCGGCCTGCCACGGACTGTGATGTAAAGCTGGGGATTCGTTTCAGCTGACGAAGTTCCCCCTTTTCGGAGAAGGCCGCGTCCTGTGCATGTAAAGGGGCGCTCCGGGGGACGGCCCGGAAGAGAGGGCCGTCTGTCTGTCTGTCTGTCACGTCTTGTTCCCTGACTCAAGACGCAAGGCAGCCTCCTCACCCCCGAGACCCTGCGCGGGCTGATAAGACAGGAACCTTCAGGAATGGCCGGGAAGGAACCCCCGTGGCAGGCTGTGTGTGTGTGTGTGTGTGTGCACGCACACGCGTGTGGTTGTGCCGGGTCGCCTCCTCCAGCGTGCTCCCACTGCGGCCGGTAGCGATCGTCCGTTCGTCGGGCAGCCATAAAGCTGTTTGCCCGCTCCCTTCCCAGGAGACGCTGCATTTATAAACGGAGACATCACGATGATGATTCTCCACCGGGCAGCTGGTGTCTCGCCGCAGCCCGCCGGTCGGCCCGGCTTTTCACGGCCGCCGAGCCCCAAACCCAGAGGTGGGCTCTTAAACGCCCCTCGTTCTCTCCAGGGCAAGAGAAACTTCTGGTGCTGAGCCCCGCCAGGCGTGGCTTCCTGCAAGGGAGGCTCCGACAGGGTCCCCTTAGCCAACCCCAGGAGCAGCTCCTCCAGGCTTGGGGCCCGGGCGCTGGCTCCCAAGGCCCCCAGGGGTCCGAATCCCTGGGACCCCGCAAGCCCTCACTCTCTGGGGCCCAGTCCCTGTCCAGGAGGCCGGGGCCCAGGGGCCGGGCAGGGGGCAGGGGGCAGGGGGCAGGGACGGGACAAAGGGAACAGTTTTGCCTGGAGTTGGCCCAGCTCTGAAAACCCTGGAAGCAGAGGCTGACCGTGCTAACCCGAAACTTCAATCGTCCCTGGTTTAAAGGCAAAACATTTAAAGGGAAAAAAAAGCAAAAGGGAAGAATAATAGAAGGACAGTTTCAAGAGCCTTAAAAAGGCCCCAAGATTGCAATATTTATCTTCAGTGTGTGCTCTGGATAAAAGGTTTTCCTCCCTCTCTTCTGCTCTCCTGCTCTCTCTCCCAGTCTGTCTTTTATTTCCCTTGTATTGATTTCACCGCCTCTCGCCTTTCCCCTCTGCTGCCGGCTCCCTTCCTCAGCCTCCCTCCCTCTCCGAACGTCTCCTCCCCCCTCCTTACCTTCCCAGCCAGCCACCTGCGCACAGAGAATCGGTTGTTCCCAAATCTCATCAGGGTTCCTGGAAGAACCCCAGCCCTCAGCACACACCTGCCCCCGGGGTGGCCAGACCCTCACACACGGGGGGAGGGGGGCAATGCCCGAGGTAGGGGGCCGCTCAGAGCCCCCGACTGGCTTTCCCCTCCTGCCACTGCTTGTGTGGGTCTCCCTGAAATATTTCAGGAGCTTTACTTCTGTCACAGCGGGCATGATTTATCCAGCTCTGCCTGCCAAAGATTCGGGGCGGCCCTGCGCAGCTGATGGCCAGCCGCGCCCCCGCCGTATTTCTCTGCTGACAGTTCAGCTGTCCTCCGAGCGGCCGGCGGGGCGATACCGGCGCGCTGCCCGTCCTCTCCGCTAATTTCCGCGTTCGGGTGACGCATGGCCCGGCCGGGCTCGCCCCCGACAGCCTTTCCGGGGAATGTTGCTTTTTTTTTGGACACCAGCTCCAGCCGTGAGCGGAATGGAAGTGATATTTACTGCCCGACACGCCTCGCCAAAGCGCTGCCCTCCCGGCCCCGTGGCCGCCTCCGCACGAGATCGATCCCGGCGCTCGGCGGACGCAGAGGAACAACCCGTCTGCCGCGCATGCTCCTCGGGCATTTGCCCGCTCAACTCCGACCCGGTTCAGGAAAAAAAAAAACGCGTTTGTCTGCGGACCGGCCCGAGGTGCTCGGCAGGCTTGGGTATCAGCGTGAAGTCCGCCTCTGTGTTGGCAGTACTTGAGGTTTTTTCTCAATGTTGGAATTTGGAACTAATGATTTCCGGAAATTTTTCATGTAGCTATCACTTACAGAATAACTGTTTCCTGCCCTGCTTTTTCAGCCTCAACTTTTCCCCTTAGGGTCACCCAGCTCCTGAAAATACAGTTTATTTACAAGGGAAATATGTATGTAGGTGTGTACATACACACATACACCTGTAGCTACGTGTGGGTGTGTACGTGCATCCAGGTACATGTATGTATACACGTGTGTAATGTATGCTATGCAGGAATTTCAGTTTTCTCCTTTAAAAAAAGATCTTATTTTTAGAGAGACGGGAAGGGAGGGAGAAAGGGAGGGAGAGAAACATCAATGTGTGGTTGCCTCTCACGCGCCCCCTACTGGGGACCTGGCCCGCAACTCGGGTGTGTGCCCTGACTGGGAGTTGAACCTGCAACCCTTGGGTTTGCAGGCCGGCCCTCAATCCACTGAGCCACACCTGCCAAGGCCAGGAATTTCGGTTTTCAAGGTCAGCCCCTGACGAGCGAGTTAAGGAGCACCAGACAACCGGGCTCTTGTTAAAAGCACTTCATCCCACTCAGCTCCCATGCCAGCACCTGGAGGCTCCCGGAGACGTACCAGGAATGCCCAGGGTGGTGCATTTTTGCCCCCTAAGATTCACTGCGCACGCCGAGCTTGGTGACGAAGACCGCCCTCCGCTGCTGGCTGATTGCGGCGTGACCCAGTTTGATCTCGGCAGCCCCGCACGAAGCAGTCACAGAGCCCGAGGGAGGGCCCAGCAGCAGAGTGTCCCTGGCTCTATCCACCTGTCCTTACCCCTGAAAACTCCCATTTCCCCTCTGGAATGTTCAAAGGACGTGAGTGCAATCAGGGAACTTTCCATTCGACAAACACGCCTTTTGCACGAGGTTATTACCACCGGCAGCCTGCTGCTCTGCCTCGGAGACTCAGAGGACCGGTAAAGGGGGCAGGGGTCTGTTTACACCTGTCTTGTGAACCCCCGAGCGGCCCGAAGCTTGCTCTGGTTATTTCCAGGGCGCAGAGCGCAGACTGAGGGTACAGCCAGCTTCTCCCTGGCTCTGTCTGGTTTTTCAGTGACGTTTTTGGCCCATCCTGGGCTCCTGCTTTATTTTCAGAGTGATGTGCCTGCCTGCACACCCCCAGCACCCTCTGCACCCCCCAACCCCCCCCGGATGAAACACAGCAGAGCCCTCACGCCCCCCGACCCAGGGCCTCTGCCTGGCCTGTTTAATGACTGGGGGGCATGTCTGTGGGCTGCTCCCACCCCGCGCTTCCTCACTCCAGACGGCCCGTGACACCTAGGAGTCCCGGGAGCCGCGTTACACGCCAGCGTTCTCCAAACCCCTTCGCCAATTCCTAATTGACTTTTAAATCATTCAGGTGGAAAAGCAAATAATAACAGCCCCACTACTCCTTAGCTAATAAATTCTAGCCCATGGAAACCACAGGAGAAGGCTTGGACCATAAAAATTAAATATTTATATAGATACTACATCCACACAGACATAAATGCACATACGCACAGTTTAGGCCTCACGATTCATTTTTAATTTCTTATGTGATGTCCAGTAAGGAATGCTATCCAGTGGAAAAAAAATAACAGGAAAATGTATAGCCTCCAAATGAACATAAGAAAGGCCCCCGTGATAGCTAGCCCCTGCTCCCAGCGCAAGAAAAACAGGTTAGCACAAACACTGAATTGGCGAAATTACCCCTTCTGTGTTGCGAGAGGGGTGAGCCGATACCATAAAGCTCGAAGAGCTCCCTCGGTTGAAGGAGGCGCTATAAATACAAAGCATTATTATCATTTACTATGAACAGGGTGCATTTTTTCACCCACATCATTTTTCAAACCTCTCCAAACAGGGCTGTCTCGGGAGCTCAGACTCGGAGCCAAAACACCTGTCCCAACACACAGCAGCCACCCATCAGGTTAACGGGACAGAGACTGCTGGACAGCCAGCCGCCCGGGAACCCAACAGGACCATCTTAGCTGCTGTCCCTCCACCACGCCCAGTGACTTAGCCAGGGACACCACTTCAGGGCTTCACCTGGGCATTCCCACCCTCACGACCTACCTAGCTTCCAAAAGGGGAAACTGAGGCTGTGGGACCCTCTCACTTTTGTCCTCCCAGCCCTGCCTTCTGCTAAATCACGACCCACCATCTACAGGAGCTGACCCCCCACCCCCCGTGCCCAGCTGACCCTCTCGCCCTCATCTGGTGCATGCAGGTGTCGACACACGAAATCCCCTCCCAGGCATAAAGCGAACGGTCCTCAAAAAACAGGAGCACCCAGCGCTGAGACGAAGCCGTCTGTTTTGAAATCGGTCTTTACAAAGCCCGGCAATCGAAATGTGTCTATTTCAGTGGTCTAAATGCACTGACCTGAAGCTCAGGCCCGCAGGACTGGCCGGTTGAACTGGAGGGTGCCCCCCCAACAATTTCAGCTGTGAGATCCGGGGTTTCGTCGGAGGAGGGGCGCACGCCTGGCCTGCCCTCCAGGCCGGGGTGGCTTCTCAGCTCAACTGGGTGGCCACCTGGATAGGCTCAGGCTCACGAAGATG
The DNA here is from genome assembly GCA_028533065.1 of Trachops cirrhosus. Taxonomy (NCBI): domain Eukaryota; kingdom Metazoa; phylum Chordata; class Mammalia; order Chiroptera; family Phyllostomidae; genus Trachops; species Trachops cirrhosus. Next base: position 43,277,275 of record CM052551.1, on the reverse strand, counting down.
GTCACCGAGGTGAACCCGCCTTTTCTGCTCCCGCATTTTTTGTTGCCCAAACATGACTTCATTCTGAAGAGGGACGCGTGTCCCTGCCCCCCCAACCCCACACAATTTTCTTTAAGAAAGGAGAGGGGAAAGTGTGCTGGCAAATGACGTGTGGGTTTCATTTTATTGCCTTTGTTGGGGTGACTTTGGTTAATAACATCACGTGGGGTCAGGCGCACAACTCTGTACGAAATCGTCCGTGCCGAACTGCGTGCTCACCACCCCACGTCGCCCAGAGTGCTTGTGCGTAGTTCATGCAGTTGTGTTTGTGCAGTGCCTGCCGTGGGCACCGTGAGGGCTGCTGCGGTGCCCCTGGGACACCGTGGTGGCCACTAAAACACCATGGTGGTCACTGGGACACCCTGGTGGCCACTAAAACACCGTGGTGGCCACTAAAACACTGTGGTGGTCACTGGGACACCATGATGGCCACTAAAATACTGTGGTGGTTAGTGGGACACTGTGGTGGTCAGTAAAACACTGTAGTGGTCACAGGGACACCCTGGTGGCTGCTGGGGCAGTGGCTTCTTTGCTGATGTCTCTGTCTCATAGAGAGACTTGAGGGTCAGGCCTTGGCTCTCTTTTCTGACCTTAACCTCACAACTGCTGTGGCCCCTCCAGTCGTGCTCAGGGCTGTACAGAGCAGCCCACCTGCTGTTGACCCTGACGTTCGTACCCACGGCCCCCGGGGCCCCTGGAATCCCGACCCGAGCCTCCGGCCCGACGGCCAGCGGACCACGCGGCCCCAGCCAGCCCGCTCTTTCGGGGCCTTTGGGTGACGTTAGGAGGAATCGGACCTTTCAGTTCACAACTGGGGGAAAGAATTTTTACATTCTATATAATTCTTCTGATTACAGGAGTAAAAGTGTTATTAACAGCAAAACTGGAAAACATAGAAAAGCATGAAAAAGAAAACAAAAATCACTCACAACCCTGGCACTCAAGCATCATCGCCGTGAACATTTGTTACATTTCAA